>LPNX011198395.1:265686-341379 GCA_001517045.1 Pseudotsuga menziesii
ATAGATACATAATAGATTTATAAATTATTATTAATATAATGATAATCTTGATGAATCCTGTAATGTGTTTGAACTTTGAATTTTGCATTTACATTGCATGGTTGCAGATTCTAGAATGATGAATGTTTGTTATTGTTAGGATTTATATTTTTCATATTTTTAATATTTTTAAAATTTGTATGACTATCGCGTCCCACCGTCCCCGCTGAATTTCTCTAAAATTTGGGGGTGGTCTCCACACGTCCCGAATGTGCGTCTCCCTGAACCCGCGTACCGCTGTCCCGGAACCTTGGGGGAACATTGGATAATACTGAAAACCTATGTCTAAAATAATTTATAGACCCTAGATCTGAAGTTTGAATCCAAACCGACTCCATTTATCCCTAGATCTAGCACTAGTCGCTTGTAAGCAAATCGCCCTCCTTGGGTTCTTAGCCATTTTCCAAGATCTGTCAGTTGGGTATTGCTTGAACTCTCTTCAAATCATCAGATCTATCATCAAGCATCATTCCTAGTGTCAAATCATCCTTAATCTACTCTTTTGGGTCCAAAGAATAATTATTTTCCTAAACCCTTAGTGGATCTAATTTGGATCTCTTTACTTGGCACTAGATCTATCTAGATATATTCTCATAAACTAATTGTGGTACATTTTTACTTAAGTTGAGTATTTCTTTTTTTCCATAAGCATCCTCAACTTGGTCCTAAACCCACATACCACATACCTTTCCCTAGATCTAGATCTATCCACTCAAGATCTAACTCTTGTGTCCATTGCTCATCCCTTAGAGTGTCTTGTGTTGGTTTGGTAGCCCTCGTAAGCTAGTTAGGGTCTCCCCCTTGATCTTGCCTTTAGCTTGATCTAAAGCGACAAGAGTCGATCCAGTGTGGCAATTACCCTTCCATAAGTAGTGGATGACGCCCTTGCAGTGTTACTTGGTTAGCTACCCTACCTCTATCGTCCGGGATAGGATACCTTTGGTGGTAGCTACACTTTGAGTGACAACAGTTCCTAAAGAAAAACTTCATTTTGCTCTTGTCCAAGTGCCAATAATGGAATGTCACTTGGACCCTTTTCTTAATTACCCGATCTTTTTTAGAACTATCAAAGTGTAAGTGGTGTGCATAATACTATATACTATAGACTATTATTCTTACAAGCAACTACAAATGTTTATGGTGAATTCTAATTTTTTTTTCCCCATCGTTGTCATTCCTCGGAAACCCAAGTGAAGAAAATCTGACTTAAAACATCAACATCTCATTGTGACATTTGGTCAAACACTTAGCATGCAAACTAGATTTAATGCCCATCTGAGTTATGATTTACTAGATTTCTGAATAGCAAATCTACTGATAACTTGAACATAAATACACATGCATGCATCCAAAAGAATCTAGCTGAAGAGAAAAAATACTCATAAGAACACTGAGAAGTTTAGGGCCAAGCCCAGGGCAAAACCCTCACCTCTGTGAGGTAAAACCCAAGAGAAATTTATTGGAGAGAGAGAAGAATTATTTACAGTAGAGATATGCTAAAAACCATCTAACAAATCACATAGAAAAGTGTGCAACAGACAGGAGAAGAATACCAGCAATAAATGCTGCTGTACGGCCTCTTTCTTCAGCAAACTTTCTTGAAACTCGTGCCCAGCTATCCCCTTGATTTCTGTGCACAGTACGGCCCAAAAGCCAGCAGATACAACCTTGGGAAATGTGCCAAAAGTACGGATTTCAGACTTAAATGTTGTTGTACGGCTGTACCAGACTGTACGACCCTCTACAGCCCTGCTCCTCGAAATCTATGCACTCTCTCTTCTTCTTGATTTCTGTGCTATAGCAATCTGATCTCTAACTCTGGAAATGATGCTATCTCTCTCTCTCACGTGAGCTCTTCCTTCTCTCACATGTGCCAACTGAAATTTCTCTTCCTTTTGGATGTCTTCTCTTTTCCCAAAGCTTCATTAAATAAGTGAAAACTCACTTAGAAACCCTAACTAACTGAAACCCTAACCCTAACTTGCTTTTCAAGGGTCAAGATTAAATTAGATCTAAGGGCCCTCATTAAATGTCCTTTTAATCATTTAATGACATTTATTACATTCACATTAATTAATAAAGTCACTTTCACTTTATAACATAAAGTCACTTTTATAAAATAAAGTGAACTTAGGAAAATAATTACAAAACTGTGTCCTCACCAGACACTACCAAAACGGTGAAGGACCTACTGAGTTACAATAAAAATTAACATAAGAAGGGGAAATCTATAGAATGGCACTTGGAAGGTGTTATCCATTAAATTTGCATTTAAGTGGATTTTCAGTGAGCCGCCGAAGTCATGAACAAGCCCCTTGTTCATCATCAGTGCTTAGAAGTACAAAAGACATCAGGACCAGTTTTCGTTCTGTATTGTAATAAATGTACTAGCATGGCAAGCTTTTTGTAAAGGACTTTGCTTCCCAGGACTTGGACGTCAAGCCGATCATTCCAAGGTGGTTTTTCCCTTATCAATTATGCAATGTTGAATAAGTGATGCATCATTTTCGAGTTTTTCACCGCTCCTCCAAAGCTGAAATGGTCATCTTAGTGGTCAAACCGTGGGAGGTTATTAAAGTTCACGTGTCAATGTAGATAAGCACGCTAGACATTGTTTTGATTCATTATGAACATATACTAAGTCCCCCTAGGGTTTTTTAATGGTTTAAATGGGAAATCTCATATTGTAATAAGAGTGTGGTATGGAGTTTATTTTTAGCGTGGGGATGCTTGTTTTCACACTCAAAGCATCCTCTTTACCCCGGGACCCACAATTCCTATGTTTCGGATGATCAAATTGTCACTTACAGCCATATTTCTTCACAATGCAACAAAATGGCCAAAAAATGAAAAAAAAAAAGACAAAATGGCATAAAGTCAAAAAGTCATAACTTAAAAGCGTTATGTTGGAATGACATGAGAAGGGTGGCTTACTTGTCTCATGTGGTGGGCGAATCAAACTTTGGGTAAAAGCGTCACATATGATTAAGATATGGACTAGCAAATCAATACAAAAATAGAGTGTGCCCCCTCTTGTGAGCCTCATGCTTAGTTGAGTTGGCGAGTAATTAATGAAATGATGTGGAAAAGATTGGCGAATTCATCCTAAATCAAAGGCGAGTTCACTCCTTGAATAATGCGGGTTAGTTTGAGTTGAAGAGAGAGGTGGTGAGCACATCTTAGTTAAAGAGTGCACCCTCCCTTTTATGGTTGACGTATTGTGTAGGTGTCAACTCTTTGGTGGGTTGGCTATACTTAAGGATAGGAGCACACCTCTCTTGAGAGAGGTGGTGCAATTCCTTTGAAGCTAACTCCACTCGAGCTCCAAGCTTCCCATGAATTACTCTACGAACTAAAGATCATGCGCCCTCATCTTGAGATGTTTGGTGCGCCCCCTCGGGGCTTGGTAACTCTATAAAAGCGAGGTCCTTCTCCTCCATTTGGATGGAAGGAACCTCCACCTGTTGTAATGTTGTCGCTATTTTGAATAAAAGTTGAAGACTCTGGAGGTCTACCTTGTGCCATTGGATGAACGCTTGTTTTATGAGGTAATACTATAAAGCTTTGATTTCTTTTGTTGGATTTGTTGATGGATCTAGCTTAGAGGGTTATTCTAAAACACATAGAGTAAGCATTTAAAGTTGTTAACTTACTTGCTTGTGCTTTGCTTTTGAGAGATAAGAGAGTAGCCAACTATACTCAGTTGTATTGAGGCTTTTTTTTGTTTCTTGTTTTCAAGCACACTAGATCTGATTTTCTTTTATGCAAGGGTTGTCTCATAAGTTTTGCAAGTCACAGATTCGAAGGGGGATTTGAACTAAGTTGTCTCTTCTCTTATCTTCAACAATTTTTAAGGCTAACTTTATTGTTTGCAGGGTTTCCAAGAGTTTCCACGAAAACATTAAACAAGGCCTTGAAGTTTTCTTCCCATCTCCTCAAACTTCAACTTCTTTCTTCTGGTTACTTTGTTCTAAAGTGCTAATTAAGTAGATCTAGTTTTTTCAAAGTCCATCCTTTAAATCTACTTGTCTTAGCATGTTAAACAGCTATAACTAAAAGTACTTCAAAGCTTCATTATCCTACCAGATCTACGCTAGTTTTTTTAGTATTTACACTTAGAATTTTTCCAAAATACTTCTAAGTACCAAAAACAAAACAATAAAAATTATTCTTTATTTGTTCATACCACCATCTTTTAACTTTGTTTGCTTGCTGGTTTTGTAGGTTTAACGAAATAATAGAGAGGCACTCTAGCGAATTTTCACTAAAATTAGGCGATCTTCGGCTTCAGGCTTCTCCTTTCTTCATATTTTCAGTTTTCGGCAATGTAAACCCTTGGATCCATGTTTATAAGGACCAACTGGTATTTCTTTTAAGCATTGTAAATAATCATAATAAAAAGCAAGTGGGCTACACAGTGCCCACACTCCATCCCCTTGGGGGGACTCATAGTGTCTTTTATGGGTTTTTTTTTTCTAACGGTTTGTTTTGATAACACGTGCACACAATCTGTCTTGTAGAAAGGTTGTATGCTTGACTAATCTTTCAATTTCCTTTCTTTCATTTTGGATAAAGTAACGAATACTAACCCATCCTTGCTCTCCCAAGTACAGCCTTCAAGCCTGAAAGAGACTCTTGGTTGTTTTAATTAGTCTCACCACTTTTTTAGCTTTCACAAGTTTTAATTGAAACAAATATTTGTCACTCTAGTGTATGCTCTTGCCCATCATAGGTTTGCCGTGAGCTTTGGGATAACCAAAAGCAGGAGTGCGCAATAATTAAATTTCTCACATTTAATTAACTTCATCTTAGTAAGATTTACTCCCCCAATACATTAAGAAAATCTGGTATATCAATATTTGATATTGTGTGGGAAAATTCTTCAAAGGAAGCGAGAACCACTAGATAGTGACCTCGGGATACTGTCAGGCTGCACTCTCGATTGGTGTAGTGTTGGACACCTCCCGGAGACTTTGATCCAGCCCACATTTCCAAGTGTAGAACCACCTTTGTCATAATCCGGACATATTCCTCGTACCTCACGGCATATCGAGAATCCCATTCCTCTCAATCCACTCATCATTGAATAAATTAAAACTGACCAAGTACACTGCAAAACATTTCTCATTTTCAGCAGCACTTGTTTACTCTAATTCCATTTTAGCACTGGTTTAATTTGTATCCTTATTTATGCTTTAAGTCATATCATGTTATGAACACCATATTATTTAATGTTATCAAACTAAACTATATATTGCAGTAGCTTGTTTTAGTCAATCACTTAAAAACCTCCTAAAAACAATCCCATCCAACACTAATAACTAATAAGAGCCTTATCAAGTTATCAACTCTTTTCTAGGAACTACCCCACCTTGGCTTCGTTAAGAGTTTGCCTCAACGGAGGAGTCAGATTAGGTGACAACACCTGGCTTGAGACTTGACCCCAAGGACGCACCGACCAGCTTGATGATTTCTGATGCGCTAACCCCCAAGTGCGTGTAAAGTGACAACAGAAGGTACCAGTGTCCTGATTCTTCATTTAACTGCAGGACGATCTGGAATTATTCCTGTCAAAATATATATGTGTGTGTGTGTGTGTGTGTGTGTGTGTGTGTGTGTGTGTGTTGGGACTAGCCCAAGGGGATAGCTCAACTGGTTGTAGCAAATGTTGGGCATTTGGCTAGTTCCATGCTAGGAATCACACAGTTTCAATCCCTCTAGGAGAGGTGCACTAGTCTACACCAAAGGTTTACTAGGGATAGCATTCAAAAATTAGGGGAAACATCCCTTGGGTTTCCCCGGGAGGTTTTCCTTGGAAAAAAGAATTATATATTGATACTAGATATAAATTTTATATATATAATTTGTATTCTTATATATACCCTATCCAAACATATCATTTGAATCGTTTTTCTATCATTTTGTTGGATCAGTGTACAAAACTGTATCTGTATTTGTATCCATATCCTGCTGACTTAGGTTTCTTTGATTAATTGTATACTTCTTTTGCATTAATCTAGAAGCTGTTGAAGGTACCTTTTAAGGGTTTTCACTTAAAAGATAAAATCGTTGTTGACAGTAACGTAGAGGAAAACTAGATGCTGCCTAGACATAACAGGTAAGTAAACATAAGAGTGATCTAAGATTTCTGCTCTAACACACCAAATCATAGATGTCTTTCACAAACATCAGGTTTATGTCTCAAAAAAATTGCATGTTTACTCTTACAAGAAGGTTGAAAAAAGACAACAGATGGTTTTGTATCCTGGCATTTTGAACAAAATGGTAAAAAATTACTACCAAGGAAGTCCAATGCGGATGCAGGTAAATTCATGATGACATGATCAAAATGCTCCCATGTCTTTGATTTTGAGATGTCAATGCAAGTAGTTTCTGCCTTGTCCTTCTCCTTTCTTTTGCTCTTTTTTGAAAACTCCATTTTGGCAATGTCTGTATCAACTCAAGCATTTGAAACACTATTTTAGTACAGAAAAATTAGGGAGCAAATTACATCTGCATATAATAGAACACCTGAAACAAAATACAAACACAGGAAAATAAGACACACTAGAAGTATCCCACTAAAAAACAGAGAAGAATAGGGCTGAAATTGAATAGTGCGAATATATTTCCCTACAGGCACTTCTTTGGTGCAACAAAGACGTTATCATACCTAAAACAATATTTTGGTCACAGCTTGATGACCATATATAACTTGACTCTCTTATTTCCTGTCCTACATAACAATTACCACACTAAATTGAGGTTCAGGTTCATAAACACTCACTAACTAGGCAAATGCAGCAACCAAGTGTTCTAAATTTTGAAAAACTATACTGAATACATAGCAATGTTCTGCCTTTTGACAACAAGGAATACAATCCTTACTAGTATAGTGTTTAAGTTTTTACATCCTTCAGAGTTGCGAACCAACATACCTTCCACGGACTCTTTCAACCATTTTCCCGACTTCACATTTCTATCTCCAGCTAAGTTTTCAGTATTTTCAGAAACATTATCACCAGGTACGCTCCCACTCCCATTCTTTAATTCCACTGCCAGAACAATCCACAACCTGGTAGTTTGGCCTTGAAAATCCTAATTGTTACAAAGTTCCAAACAAACCACAAAATATTCTGTGAAAAAAGCAAAACATTACCTGCTGGAGTTTCATGGCTATTGCTCATTTTTTCATGTACTTCTAATATACCAGTGCTTTTCAAAAGCTCTAGATTTGAAGTCTGACATTCTTCAAAATGACCTAAATCAGTCTCGTTAACTCTCTTTACCATCAAATGGTGCATAAATTCTCGGGCATCCATATTATATACAGATACTTTTCCCTTCACCTTGTTTAGTTCTGCATTAGTACGCAAATAATTCACACTGGCCGGATTCAAATCATTTGCGAACACATGACAGCCTCTTTGTGCTGCTGGGATAGCAAAAGGTCCCACACCAGAAAACATGTCACAGATAATTTGTCCAGGTTGAAACTGAGATACCAGCCGCTTGTGCTCGTGCTCCAATCTGGAATTCCAGTAGACCAGGCCATAGTCCAGCCGGAATGTAGCTCCATATTGCTTTAACTCTGTAACCAAATTTTCTTCTCCCTCCAAAATTTCAAAGGATGGCACTCTAAACTCATTACTAATGGAGCCAACCTTGTTGACCACAGTTTTGATCTTCGGTTGGTTTTTCTACAGACACGGATTCATGTTGATCAATGATCATGAGTATAATATAAATAATCAGGAGTGTACAGAAAATAGTATAATCTATGTAATAAGCAACAAATCATTGAAATGAATAAACAGATTTATTTTGCAGTGATACATAAAATCCTAACGTGCATTGTAGCAACCAAACCTTTTGGCATTCAATCATAAACACATAAGAGAAAAAACTAAACGATTGGAAACAAAGTTGAATTCACCCACTGTGGACCCCTCCCCTGCTTGATATGCAATTCATGAAGCATGTACATTGTAAACAATACCATAACCTCTTGGGAAAAGGTCAACATCCATTCCTGGCTGCAATGCGATTATACACCAAAAATCTACTTCATGACTATTTCCAAAGGTACGTGGATCCCTGGAATTTAATATTGCCTTAGATACAAATAAAATAAGTACCAAAAAAGGAAAGTACAAATAAAACAAAATATTGCTTCCAGTTCATCCATTGGATAGCTCAATTATTATTTTCCACATTCTTCCACACATGGTCCCCCACTTATTTCATGCACACCATCTTTTGTTTTTTACTACTTAAACATCCCTAGCCTGAAAAATATCCTTCATTCTCGACTTGAATACTCAAGCTTCTTGGAGTTCATATCAAGTTATGTCCAGCTTACTCCAGATATGTGTTTTGATTAAATAATAACTACTTTACAGTATTATGCCTATTTTTATGCTTTTATACGAGATTTCCGCTTTGCACTTTTATTTTACTCTTAATTGAAGGTTTTATGACCTATAAGAAGAGTGGGAGCTAGCAGTCATTTCACAGTTCATGAGTTCATCCTTGAGCAAGAAAAGAGATGGCATAACAAAGTTGGACTTCAATAAGTACTCAATGTTTATTTTTTATGACCACCACCGAAGTACAAGTACTTGGGGCAGTTGTGAACCACCACAAAGTGTATGGGGCAGTTGTGATCATATAATCGTGGTGACCTTCGTTATCACAGATTTTGTAGGGGGGATTTAATCCTCATTTTTGCTTGAGAAGATGAGATTTTTTATCAATCCATGACAGTGAACACCAGAGGCAGAGCATCAGTTGCAGATGGATGAGATTCATTTCTGAGATT
The DNA here is from genome assembly GCA_001517045.1 of Pseudotsuga menziesii. NCBI lineage: Eukaryota > Viridiplantae > Streptophyta > Pinopsida > Pinales > Pinaceae > Pseudotsuga > Pseudotsuga menziesii. The sequence goes on from LPNX011198395.1 coordinate 274,547, forward strand.
ATAGTGGGATCAGTTGAGTGGGCAGAGTTTGAAAGTAGGGCCCCAAGTCATCTACCTATTGATTTTGGGATTCCTTGCCATTTTTGAACCCTGGGGCCTCCATACAGCAGATTTATCCACTATTGGACAGAGGATTGGATCTTGCCTTACAGTGCCACATATTATGTGCTTATAATGTATCCTACAAGTTACAGTTGTGTACCTGACAATGTGTCCTGAGGTTATTTTTACGGATGATTATATCATTATATGTGATATTGATGGACTGACTTGCATTAGGATTTATTCTATAACTTATGATTATTTGACAAGTATGATGAATAAGGCAATAGCACAGCATCACATTTTGTGTTAGTTTGTCTTATATACATGTTGAGCTCTAGTAGGTCTCCACAGCGTTGCTTGGATCATCAACTGACGTTTTGGTTTCCCATGTTGACCTTATCCCTATTCCACTCATTCCACCTTGCATAATACAAATCCCTATTGATCCGGATACAACTAAGTGACTCAAGGACTCTCCCTCTCTATGCCCTCTTGGTTAGGATGGCCTCCATGTTTTCCCTGGTGTCTCGGCTCTATATGTGCGACAAAACTATACGAAGCCTTAACTTTTTCTATCAAATAGCTACCGATGTTGAATTCTGAGCCTAGGTGGTCTAGTCACCAGAAGGTCACCCTCTAGACTGGAAACTAGTGCTCTCCATCCTTGAAATTGATTAGTGTCTGGGAGAGTAAGTACTCCTTGAATTAAGAGATTAATCCTACTTGCTCTAAAAAGGCATTACTGTGGCAACTGTGTCGCACCTATGGACGGTGGCTAAGAGTGGAGCTAAGACCGTGTCATAACTGGTGCCCAAAAGGCAATCCAACGCCAATACCCTTCAGCCATTAGCCAACTAAAGGATTGCAAATTAAAAAAAGTGCTTCAAATAAATATCCAAAGAAAGAAAAGAAAGTATCAAAAAGAAAAATGAATGAAAAGCAAAAAGTGAAAGTAAAATAAACAAGGGGGGGCTTGCTAGAGAAGAAGTGGTTATATAGCCCTAATAAAGTGTCGAAAGACAACAATAAAATTAAAAGGGCCCTAACTAATGTATTTTATATTATTTGTTGACTCCTTGACTAATGGAATTTACTCGTTTGATTAATCAATGATGAAATATAAATAAAGAACAATCTCAATAAATAAAGCATTCAATCAATCAATCATCTCTGTCCAAGAATTCGTTTTGGGGTATTTTCAGCTGTTTGTGATCTCCATCTCAATCAAGAAGAATTCATGTGCGGTTCTGAACAGATTTTGTCTTTTTCTTTTCAATGTTGAAGACCTTGTTCATCTTGGAGGTCAACCCAGACCTCAGCAAGCTATCCACAAGTTTGGACAGGGTTTTGTTAAGATCATTCTTGGATAGTCGCAGGTCTATAAAGCCCTAGAGGGCTCTAATCTAGTCACTAAAGGTTGTGGCAAGAAAGGGTAAGGCCCTAGAAGGGATCGGATCATCTACAGCAGAGCCCTAAGGGTTGTTTAAGGGTGCCGTACGCTGCAACAAGAGCCCTAGAAGTTGTTTGAGGGAAAGACGCAGGCCCTAGAGGACAGTCGCAGGAAGGAGAAAAGCCCTAGGGGCTATTCAAAGGATAGCCGCAAGTCCTAGAGGTCAGTCGTAGGCCCTAACGGGTTGTTACAAACTTACAAGTCTGATCAGACAGATAGAAAGGAAGCCGTGGACAGGATTGAGGTCTGTGCAGAAAAATCAGGCCCTAAAGGGCTCGCGGTCAGGTGGACAAACCTTAAAAGGCCACTTGTCAGGACAGGAAGAGAACACAAAGGCCCTAGAATGGTTTGGATCAGGGCTGATGTCATCAGTTGTAGGGCTTATATTAGCAGGCATCCCTTCACCTATCTCCCAAGCATTTCATCTTCAGTTTTCTATTGTCAGAGCTTTATGAGGGCAGTCAAATCAGACCTTCAGTTATGATCCTTCTTAGAGAGTTTGTTCCTAGGACTTGTCACAGTCATGATGAAGAAGGAGAAGCTGCTCCTGACTTTGCAGTCTCATGCTTCAGATGAAAAAGATAAATACTTGGTCTCTGTGTTTGTTTAACCTCATCTAAGAAGGGTTTAATGTTCATGCTCACTTGATTTATACTTGTTCTTCTATTACTAAATCTATCATAATAAAGGTTGTTGGGTTTTTCCCTCTGGAGGAGAGAGGGTTTTCCCATGATAAATTATGGCGTCTACTGTGCATGTCCATTTGTGATGTGATACATTTACTTTTACTCTCATGCTAACTGTTTAATGTTACACTGCTCATAAGTAATTAATGTGATTGATACTTTCATGTGTAATTATGCTAAGAAAAGTAAAACAAAATACACACATAATTGCTTGTGTATGAAAGTAGTTAAAAGTTCAACATGGTATCAATTTTCAAAGCTTGGTATTAATGTCTTGACTTGACTGGCGCAGGAAAGATCTTGGATATGGAGTAGTATACAAGTTGATGGATGATTGGATGATGAACATCCTTGATTTGGCATCAGATCGTGAAGTACATTTTCCTTAGAAAATGTCCTCTAGGAATTTGCAGCAGTAAAGAAATTTATTTTCTGAAGAACAGACCCCAGGAGTTTAGACTGAGGACTTTGGTATGGGCAAGTCAAATCTTTTAAGAATAAGTTCAACTCGCATCTTGGAATGTATCAGTCAAGATGAGGTCAAAAAAGCTCAGATTTGGTTAGATACCTTGCACTGGTTTCTCCATTAAGGTATCTGGTACTTAATTCACCCATGAAGCCTATGCAGTGAAGAAGATGGTTAGGATTTACCTAGCAAAGGCAGTTGATGACTAAAGACTTTCTTTCAGCAAGACGGGCTGATATAAATCAGTTGTAAATAGATTGTAGACAGTATCTTCCTTTCACAGGATTCAAATGCAATTGAGAAATGAAAGTTTATATTGTATGGGCCAAATCAGTGGGAAGGTAGAATTATTGAAGGAATGCGTTTTATGGTGGTCTGAACAAAGGTCAATTCTCTCTACCTCTGGTAAAATGAAGCCCAATAATCTAGCATTGCTGATTAATAAGCAGATCAGCAACCAGGGATGAGTTGTCTCAATAAGCTCTGGTCGAAAATGTTGGTTTCATGAATGCACCATTCAATTCTGGAGGTAACAGTCAGGGATCTAAAAGAGCTCATGATCCATCTATATGGGAGACTAGACACCCTGCATATTTAATAAAGTTAAAGCAATGTTTTAAAACTCGGAACCGGGAGTCGAACCGGTCGAGGGTCAACTCGGACCGGAACCAGTAATGAAACGGAGCGGTTTGATTTCAATGACTCGGGATATTAAAAAAGACATAAAAAATTTCAATTTTAACGAAAAAAAATATAATTGGACTCTATAATTGAAAACATAGAACACAAGTCCTAGGCTTTAAATCATTAGTCTTGAACAAACTTGTGTGTATATCCCGATTCCCAAGTACCATATTCCTATTCGTATATCGCAACCTACAGGTAATAATAATATCTGTAATAATATGTTTGTGCGTATATCATGGGTAATGACTCATGGTTAATGTCTGTGCCACTTTCTACTTGAATTGGCATAGAAATTGGGGGAATAATGTTACTAATACAAAGAGAGGCTAAATACATCAGAAAGGATGTCCAAAAAAATCAAATGAAATTTAGCTGAATGTTGGTCCTTGCTTTTCCTAAATTGTGCTTGATGTATGCATTTCAGATATTGCAACAATTTATGGTTGCAAGGACTTGTGTTGGTGCCATTTTCTTTTCTTATTATAGGATGTATTACATTGCGATTTTATAATTTCATCAGCTCTATCTGCACCAAGAATGTCAGACCAAGCTTCTTCATTCTGAATGCTACATATAATTTGGGTTCCAAAAACCAGAAGGGCACAAATAAGAGAGAATATAATACATCACTAGCACATACATCAAAGATAACCCTTGCAATAGCATGCTTGTACGGAAGCAGGTCACCGCATATATTCAAATGAGCAATGTGTCCTGCAATTTAACCAGCAAAACATTATTGGTGTAAGAGCCTGCAACAGTATACAGCCCACTCTTCCATGCTGGAGCTGGAGTACAATCTCTCATCAAAGTTATATGTTTTTTCTTATTTAGTGAATGATAAAATTAAGACATCAAGATCCAACATCAAGGCACACAGAGGCCTACATTAGATGAGGATGAAAAAGAAATGAGAAGAGTGAAAAGTCAACATAATTACCCAAGGTTGTAAATATAAGCAGATATATTGTGGCTGTAGTCAGAAAAGAATGATTACTAAAGGTAAAAGCTTATTTTATACCTATTGTTTCAAATGAAGAAGGTACTTCCACTCCAGGAGGTAAGATTTCTCTCAGAATATGGTCTGCATATAACAAAAATGTCAGTAAATAGCAATCTTTTTAGATATTATGTAAAGATATAAAAAGCACATTGCCATGTAATGCAATCATGCATTTTTTAAGGTTTAAACTTTTTAGGGAATCACATGCAAATAAATCTATATATATGTGATCCAGTCCATAATCTAAAAGTATTGTCAATTACAAATACACGCAAGCATGATAGGTCCTTCTTGCCTAAATATCACCAGTTGCCAAACTGATTACAAATGGCAATGCTTTCATGTGACAAAGTTAAAATGCAAAGATCCTTCAAACCCCTGCTATACTTTATTGTTTTCCCATTAGCAAAATGAATCACACATTTAGAGCTCACTTGTATTACTTGAGTAAGAAAACAATAAGAGCTAGTTTATGAGAAAGTAGAAAAACAGATAAGTTTTAAAAAAAGTGCATCACTTTAAACCAGTGAAACAGGAATCGCCGATCAGATGTGATTAATTGCAAGTCAGACCCAGCTCGGAAGCTAAACGAGCAGACTTGAGTCAGACGAGTCAAACTTGCGTTGACCGAGTTTGACTCAAGGGTCAACTATGAATCGCCGATTTGACTATGGATCGCGAGTCAGTATGGATTGCCAGCAGCCTTTAAATATCCATTTGAGACTTTTAAACCTCATTTTTTCATTTGCAAACAGGTTTTCTATCTGCTGGAAGTGCATGGAAGACAAATACAGTTGAAGGAGGACACGGCAAAGCAACAAGGCCACCCACAACAACAGCTAGGGCATCTACAACAAGGCCTCTAGGTCTGCTACGGACTGTTACAGTGGATTTTTAGCAATGTTGCACGACTCGGACTCGGCAAAGACTCGGCTGGCATATGACTCGTAGACTCGGGAAAGACTCAGGACCAACTCGGCAAGACTCGGGAGAGACTCGGCAAATAGATAATAACTTAAGAGATGTGGTAAATTTTGGAGAAAAAAGAGGTTAATATCATTTCCAATCCATATCTTTGAAATATATTCACTTACCCAATATAATATCAATATAATATATATATAATAAATATTACTACTTAGAATATCCAAAAATAACATATTCATGTATATATTTTAAAATTTGGAAAAAATAAAATAAAATTTATAATATATATTTACATTATTAATACATTATAAGTTTAATATTTATAACTTTTAATTTAAAAATGATATTAACTTATAATACATACATAATAAATATTACTACATGGTACATATAATATCCAAAAATAACACATACATGTATATATTTTAAAAATCGAAAAAAATAAAATAAAATTTATAATATTAATACATTATAAGTTTAATACTTATAATTTTATATTTAAAAAATGATATTATCTTTATAAATTTAATATTTATAATTTTTATATTTTAAAAATAATATTATCTTTATTAATAAAAATATATATATAATAAAATTTGAAAATTATAATATAAATAGATAATTAACTTTTTAACTTTTGAAAATTATAAAATTTGTAACCTTTATACTTTTTACCATTAAACCGTTATACTTTTTACCATTAAAAAAACATTTATCCTTTATAAACATTAAACATAGCTATATGGTCAAATTAAACATTAAACATTTATAATTTTTAACTTTATACTTTTTACCATTGTGTAAGGTCAAATTACGGGCTATGGCCGGTGTAAAATACCATTGTCGAAGGGAAAATTAAGGCCGCAGAGGAAAGTAATTCCTGGCCATTGTCCAGTCGGGAGGGAAATGAGCATGCTTGTCATGTACCTCCACGCAGGAACGTTGGATTTTTTACTCGCTATCAGTGACGATCTAAGCAAGGAAAATTCCTTCCTGGAACCAGCGAGGAGTTAGCCGTAGCCGCGGAGTCTTATTTCCTTCGATTTTGGCGGGTCATGCCAAGTCCCAGCGAGTAAATTGCGAGTCTCAGCTAATCTGGAAGAGTTTGACGAGTGAGTAGAGTTGGACGAGTTCTCCAACGAGTTTTACCTGGTTACTCGTCCTGGATGCTGACTCGGGCAGACTCGCGAGTACCCGTGAGTCTTCAACGAGTCGTGCTTCACTGGTTTTTAGTGAACATGGGTGACTGTAACTGACTATTACATGCCTTCTTTTTTCTTGAATCACCCTTGGAGGTACTCCTACACAATTTTTTATAATTATTTAGCTGTTGGATGTTAAGTTTTGAAGGGTTTTTTAGGAGCTTTTATCATGGTTTTAGGGTCTTTTTGATCTTTTTTAATTTTGTTTTTCACAGGGCTTTCCTTCTCTGCTGGTGGACTGGAGGTTACAAACAGAGCTGTGGTGACTGTTACAGCCTGTCTTTAGCATTTTCTACATCCTTTGGAGGTACCGTTAACTATCTTTCATCATTTCTAAGCTGCTGTTTGTTGTTTAGAGGGTTTTAGGTGGTTTTTAAGGGTTTTGGGGATTTATTTAGGTACTTATTTTGCTACTGTTTTGTTTTCAGGGGTTTGGCAGCCTGTTACAGCCTTATACAGCCACAGAGTGTTTGCGGTTACCTTAAACAACTTGCAAACCCTTAACAGCAACCAAATGTTAAGCCACAGGTCCAAAACAGCGACAATGCCGAGGGAGAAGGACTTTGCTTGGGCTTATTGTGACAAGATTCCGGAAAAAACAAAATTCCTATGTAAATTTTGCCAAGATGAATGTACTGGAGGCATTTATAGATTCAAGTTCCACCTTGCAGGCATTACCAGCCATGGCATTGGTATCTGCAAAAAAGTTGACCAAGATGTCAAAAACCTGGCAGCCTTGGCCATTGATACAATGAATGAGCTAAAAGCCAAGAAAACAAGGATAAATGTAGAACAAGGAAATATTGGAGGTGGCCAATCTTCTTCCAACACTCCCTTGTGACCTCCCTCTGTTGAAACTTGAAACCTCAATGCCAGCCCCATACATGCATCAAAGTCAAAGTCAAACTCAAGGCCAAATGCAGTCTCCTACCATTCCTACAAATTTGAACACTGGAAGTGGCAACATAAACACTTATTTTGCTCCCTCACAAAATCCAGATCCCAACCTACCCTGGATGCCACTGTTTAAAAAAAGAATGTCCATAGTCAGGCAAGGAAGGCCATTGCTAACTTTTGGTACTATTCCAACATACCTTTCCACTGTGCCAAAAGCCCTTATTGGCAAGCTATAATTAATGCAGTTACTATTGCAGGTCCAGGGTTCAAAGCCCCTACATCTGAGATCCTTAGGACAGATTTGCTAATAGAGAGTGTTGATGATGTCATGCTTGTACTAGCTGAGTTTTGTTCATCATGGGTAGAAACAGGGTGCACCATCACGAGCGATGGATGCACAGATCAGAGGAATAGAACCTTAATAAATTTCCTCATATCTTGTCCAACAGGCACAATGTTTCTTGAATCAATGGATCCCTCAGACAAGATTAAGACTGCCCAACTTATTTGTGAAATGATGGATGAAGTCGTCCATGAAGTGGAAGAAGAACATGTACAAATTGTCACCGACAATGCAGCTAATTATATGGCTGCTGGTAGACTTTTTGAGCTTAGACACCCAACCATTTTCTGGACCTCTTGTGTTGCCCATTGCATAGATTTAATGCTTGAGGACATTGGTAAACTTGCTTGGATACATGAGGTTGTGGATAAGGCAAAATCCATAACGAAACACCTGTACAATCACACTAATGTCATCCACACCATTAAAATATACACTGAAGGTAAAGAACTTGTTCGACCTGCAGTGACTAGATTTGCAACAAATTTCATCTCTTTGCAATTTGTGGCAGAGCAAAAGATAAATCTGAAGAGGATGTTCTTGGGACCTGAATGGATGGCATCTAAACATGGCAAGACCCTTGAAGGCATTGAAATTGTTGCACTTGTGTTTAATGACGGTTTTTGGAAAGATGCGGAATAAATTATTGTTGTGACGGAGTCCTTTGTCAAAGTTCTCAGGTACTTTAAGTCTTTTAACTTTTTCATTTTTTAAATTTCATTTTCAAAGTTTCATATTTCATTGAATTTGAAAGTTTGAACTTTCGGGATAGTTGATGGTGACAAACCTGCCTTGGGTTGCATTTATGAGGCAATGGATCTCGCCAAGGAGGCCATCAAAAGAAGATATAAGGATGAGGAAACCAAGTATATGCCTCTTTGGGGCATTATTGATGCACACTGGAATAGGAAATTGCATTCCCCTGTAAATGCTACTAGCCACTTCTTAAACCCACAGTATTTTCACGATAAGAGCAAATAAGGATGGTGAAGTTAGTAAAGGACTTATGGCATGCCTTGAAAGGTGCTTCCCTTGTCAAGAAGTTCAAAAGCGCATCATTTCCCAACTATAGGATTATAGGGCGTCGTCCAAATTATTTTCCTATACCAGTGCTATGCGCGAAAGGACTAAGTTGTTATCAGGTACCCTTGAGGCTTGAAGGCTTCATCAATTTATAAAATCTATTTATTTTGTTTGTTTTATTGTATTTTGTCGTATAATTATCATCTTTAATCTCGATTCACAAACCCTTGCCACTTTCCAGGTCTTTGGTGGCAAAACTTTGGTAGTGATACGCCAAATCTCAAGAGATTTTCCATTTGAATCTAAAACCAAAGCTGCAATGCTTCAGGTTGCGAGCGCAACTGGAGCATGTTTGAGAAAGTACATTCCAAGAAGTGCAACCAATTGACACAAAAGCACTTTAATGACCTTGTATTTGTCCATTATAATCTTCGACTTTGCAATAAGCAAATACAAGGTGATAGTTGAGACACTAAGCCTTGAGGAACAGAAGGCTTGGCTTAATCTTTCTAACACTTATGCATTTGAATTTGAAGGTTTCATAATTTGATTTACACTTTAAAGTTTAAACTTTCAACTTTAATTCATGTTTCCATGTCGCATGATGATGGCAGGTTTGGATCATTCACCAATTGACCTAGAAGATATAGGTCTGCATACTACACATGCAGGAGATTGGGTCCAATCGAAGGAGGCTCCTCTTTTTAGCCTTGGTGACTTGGAGAAACTTGAGATTCCAACAGGCCAAGGAGTGGGAGAAATTGCTTCTAGCTCTTAGCTTTTTTACTGATTAGTATGCAGTATTTTGCAGTGTTTCACGGGGACTCGTCCCCCAAGGTCGGGGGCTCACCCCCCTCGCTCCCCACACACCGAGGGCTTGGGGGCTCCTTCTGAAACATTTCTCTTCACCCCGAAAAAACCGAAACGCATAGTGGAGCGCGCCTCTGCCTTCTAAAGCTCGCTTCAGTTGTGGGGGGCACCTACACTCTCCCACCGAAAAAAGGGTGGCGCCTCTACGCCCCTCCACAATTTGCACATGTTTAAAAAAAAAGAAACAAAAACCCAACTTACTTGCCAAGTTACCCTACATTTAACTTACCTTCAGTGTTCCACGGGGACGCGCCTCCCAGGGTCGGGGGCTCGCCCCCTACGCTTCCCACGCCCCGGGGGCTGGAGGGCTCCATGGGAAACGTTTCCCAACGCCCCCCTTTTTGCGAAACTTGGGGAAACATGGGTCTAGGAGTTTCCCGGATTGCGGGGCTCCCACACGCCCCCTCCTGGAAATGGGGGGCTCCGACAGGCCCCCACTGCCCTCGATTTTTAAAAAAAAATTACTTAAAAAAGAAATGGTTCATCTTAAATTTTAGGCTTTTACACTAAATGGTCATTTTAAAACGAAATAGAAACAAACATCAATATGATATGCTTGGCTATAACGATTACACTAAATTACACTAAATTCTTCGGGAACATAAGCATGCTAGTATGCAAATGGTGATGGGATGAGGAATTGATATGTTTATATGTTGGGGTTCGTATTATTTTTTTTTTCTTTTTTATAATTTCAGAGACCGACCCCCCTATGTTAGGGACCCTGACGCCTCCCCGCCCCCCCGTCCCCCAAAAAACCCCAAAATTTTGGGGTGTCTCTACACGTCCCCAATGTGCGTTTCCCCACTCACACGCCCCCCCGTTCCGGAAACTTGGTGGAACACTGCTTACCTTTCCTTCATTCCGTTGGGCCCGAGCGTTGAGAAATCTCGTCGGTGCCACTGTGAACACTGGAGAGTGAGCCCGTTGAGGCTTAAAAGATAGTCGTTACCCACCATTGCAATTTTGTGAAGATTTGAGAGTCCGCAAGGAGGTCGTCGTTGAAGTGTAATATCCCAAACTGATATTTTTCACCCTTATACTAATGTGGTTGAGGTATTTGTTTATTGGTTCAGAGTTTTGATGCTTTATAATTTATAAAATTGATTTGCATGAAACGTCCAGATAGTGCACATACCCCAGATATGATAAGCTCATATTTACAATGAAAATAGATTCAAATAGACTGTAAGGACATGCCAATAATCATAGCTTTAATTGTTGATCAATATAATAGAGGCATGCATGCCATGCATGCAAGGTAGGGCAGAAAACGTGTGCCTCCCAAGGCAATTTGCCCATGCAAGAAAAAAGTTCTCTTAATGCTTGAAATCCTTCATAATTGCTCTGGATTGATGAACAGAGTGCCCATGATCAAGACATAAGGTAATAGCAGCCTCCTAAATAGTTTGGTGATGACATGCAAGGCTTATGACCTATCTCGGATCAGATGTGAATTACTTCTCAGAGATAGAAGTGGCCCATGCAATGAATATGCCCTCTTCCTTTGTATAATGATTCCCTACTGGTATGGATGTGCAAGATAATCCTCTGTAATTATTGGATAGGGTAATATTGACCCTCTACAGAATTTGGAAGAAACATGTAGCATAAATATGGCCTCCTTGGTCAGATACGAATTTCCTCCAGTGTCTTCAATTCGCCCCATCAGTTAATTCGTGGCTCTTTTGTGTGATCAATCTTCTGTATGTTGGATCTCTGATGAATGCTGAATAATCTTGAAGTGTTGATGATAGATCTGAATGATCTACCCTGGAAGTGATTAAGGCAAATAAATTTCGTTGTCAAACACTTGATAGTCAAGGACTCACCCCCTAAACCCCAACTTTGCTCGCCAAGCTCTCAAAACAAATTCTCAAAAGTGAAGGACAATCATGGATGCCTTTTTGGTTCAACTTATCTTCTTTTATAGCGTTGAGGTTTGCATGACTTAACTTTGCATGCATGCAACCTAATTGCCCAGTGTTGCATGCAAGGTGAATTAAGGCCCGCATGCTTGTTGATAACTGCTCTGATGGCCTTCTTTAATTTACTAATGACATAATAACAATGAAGTGATGTTCTTTTTTTTTACTGCAAGCTATTACTTGAATCCAAGGTAACTAATTTCAAATTTTTTAAGTTATATTACTAAAATTTAATTGCAAAAGTTTATCATTTTTTGAAATTGATCATCTTTTTTGTCTTGAATCTTCTGAAGGTACCATTACACAAAAGATTTTGAAGCAGATGGGGAGGTAAAAGAAGGATTATATAAATGCATTGAGCACATGGTCTCTGATCCCAATAAACAAGATGAGACACACAGCAAGCTCTTGCATTTCAATGAGAGTCTTGGTATCTTCGGGCTGGCTACAGCCGTACGATCTAGATCAAAAGATCCTCCAGGTAGTTAATTACAAAGTCTTTAAATTTTAATTCATTCGAGTTTTTTTCAAGTTTGTGCTTAAATTCATTTGCTAATTTTTATTTGTCATTACATGCAGCATATTGGTGGCAGCAATTTGGCAGCCAGTGCGTTGATTTGCAAAAGTTTGCAGTTCGAATATTGAGCCAAACATGCAGCACTTTTGGTTGTGAACGCAATTGGAGTATTTTTTAGCGTATACACACTAAGAAGCGCAACCATTTAGAGCAAAAACGGTTGAATGATATGGTATTTGTTCAATACAACCTTAGGTTGAAGCGCAACTAATTGCAGAACAAGACCACTGAATCGTGTTCCATATTCTTAGATGATGGTGATGCATCATCAAATTGGGCTGTGGAGACTCAGTCAGCAGCATTTAACAATGAAGACCTCTCATGGTTGGATTTTGATCCACTTCCACAACAACAGGATGTGGGAGTTGATGTTGGACATGTGCCTTCTGGACCAGGGGAGTCAAGTCAGGTGGCCCAAGCTCAGGCATCCCATATTGAGAATCAAGATGTAGATGATGGCTCAGAGTCTGAGTCTGAGGCCTCTAATGAGTTTGATCCTGAGCATTCAGACAATTCTGATGATTAGATTGTTTAGTCTTTGACTCTGGTCTTTTCTATAGGCCATTTAGAGCATTTTTGTTGATGTATTTTGATTCAAACATGGATTGCACTCGATGTTAAGTGCTATTTTGGTTCTATGAACACTTATATGCTATATACATGAGAAACTTTGCATAATTTGTGTATAATGGTTTGAAGTTTGAACTCACATGGATGCACATGAATATTTTTTTTAAATTAAAATTTGAATATTTTATGTATTTTTGGTGGACCGATTTTATGATCCGGTTTTTTCCCCAGTTTTTGTCCGGTTTCGATCCTGTTCCAGTTTTCAGGGTCGACCGGTTTGACAACTGGTTCGGTTTTTGTAACCCTGCTCTTAACTAGGAAGGTATTCTCTCACCACAGTCATCACCACTACGGTTAGGTCATCATCATCGTTGTTATCGTAGTCCTCATCTTGTCGCTCATTGAATAGTGACATCTGTCGGATCTATTTGTCATAAGAACTTTCTATAGAGCCAGCCCTGCTTCATGTTGGGTGTAGGCCTAGTCCTCATCTAGGTCTTCATCATATCCACGAGCAAGCCATCCTGTAGGTACGCCCGAGGGCCATATATTACATTGCCACTGCAATCACTTGCATCTCCTACCATCATCTCGTCGTATCCAGATCATCTCATCATCGTATATGGAGAGCAACCTAGATGCATACCACATATCCAACAGACCACCTACATTCTATCAACATGGGAGCACGCCAAGACTCATTATGTCTCAAAGACAACCTATGTCTACCTCTATGCGAGAATCACCTAGGAGCTAACCAAGTGCATTACGTCTCTCCACGATCGACCCGCATTCCCATCATAGGAGCACACTAGGACTCATTACGTCTGGAGAACAACCTGTGTCTACCACTATGCGAGGATCGCCTAAGCGCACACCAAGTGTCTTCGTGACCGATGAACCTCTCATCATATCCAACATGGGAACATGTCAGGAGTGATTACGTCAAGGGATAACCTACGTTCTAAGCCAAGACTAATTACATCCAAGGACAACCTTCAATGACTCATTACATCCAGGGACAACCTACATTCTACGCCAGCACTGATTACATCCGAGGAAAACCTTCCAGGGCTCATTACGTCCAGGGATAACCTGTGTTCTACGCCAAGACTAATTACATCAGAGGACAACCTAACAGGACTGTTTACGTCTCGAAACAACCTGCGTTCTACGCCAGGACTAATTACATCCAAGGACAACCTGTATTTCTTCCCATGGGAGATCTTGTTCTAGTGCATCTGCGTCTTCCGGTCTCACGTCATCTCTAGCATGGTAGCATGCCAGAACTGATTACGTCTAAGGACAACCTGCGTCTTTCACCATGCAAGAGCTCATCACTCCCTCTTTCTAAGGACCTCGATCTGGATAACACCAAGTCTCTCTCTGAAGTATTCGAACTTCACAATGGTTAACGGCTTGGTCAATACATCGGCTATCTGCTCGCCCATCGCCACATACTGGAGCTTCATTGCTCCTCTCTATACCATATCTCAAATATAGTGATACTTGATCTCAATGTGCTTCTACTTGTCATGGAACATCGGGCTCTCCGACAACTTAACGCAACTATGGTTGTCGCAAAAGATACAAGTCGCCTCTAACTCGAGATCAAACATATCAGACAGTAACGTTCGAATCCATACTGCCTCACAACTAGTCGAACAGGATGCAACATATTTTGCTTCGGTTGTACTCAGCACTACGCAGGACTGCTTCCTGCTAAACCAAAAGATCATACTGGATCAAAAAGACTGAAGCAACATCCCAAAGTGCTCTTCCTATCAGTGGTGTTGCCTTCCCAATCTGAATCAACATAACCGTGTAGGTTAATATTCTAATTCGCGTCATACTTGAGCCCATAGTCAATTGTATCCTTCAGGTACCTTAATGCATTTTTTGCAGCAATCAAGTGAACACGTCTTGGATCCGTCAAGAACTGGCTCAGGGTGTTCACAGCAAAGCATATGTTTGGTCTCGTATTTGTCATGTACATCAATGAACCAATCATCTGACGATGCATCGTGGCATCAACCGTCTTTGATGAAGCATCACACAATAGCTTCAAGTTTGATGCCATAGGTGTGGTTATCGCCTTGCAGTCTAGCATTCTGAATCTCTTCAAAATCTCCACTGCATACTTTCCTTGACAAAGGAATATCTCATCCGCACTCTGCCACACCTCCATGCCTAAGAAGTAGTGAATCATCCCTAGGTATTTAATCTCGAACTTAGCGACAAGCTTCCTCTTTGCATCTACAATGAGTTCATCCTCTCCTGTCAGAAATAGGTCATCAACATATAGCAGGAGCATCATCGGTCTTCTGCCTTCAACCTTGAACTAAAGGTTTCAATCCGCTTTACTCTTGGTAAAGCCTAAGCTTGTTAGGAAGTTGTCCATCCTGTCGTACCATGTCCTGGGTGCCTGTTTCAATCCATACAAGGCTTTCTTCAATTTGCACACATGAGTCTGCCTGTCACATGTCTCAAATCCCAATGGTTGCTCCACGTACACTTCCTCTTCAACTACACCATTCAAGAATGTTGTCTTGACATCCATCTGGTGTACCTTCCATTTCATTACTGCATCCAATGCAAGTATAAATCTAATGGAAGTGTATCTCGCTACAGGTGCAAATGTCTCCTCGTAGTTTGTTCCTTCTTTTTGGGAGAAACCACGGGCCACGAACCTTGCCTTGTGTTTTCAATGCTACCAATTACAGCATGCTTGATCTTGTAGATCCACTTCGAAGACACCTCCGACTTTCCTTCTGATCTCAAAACTATCTCCCAGACATTATTCTTCATAATCGACTGGTACTCCTCGATCATGGCATCCTTCCATTCTTTCTTTTTTGCAGCCTCTTCATAGTTGGAAAGTTCTTTGTCAAGGATGTCACATAGCAGGGCCACATAGTTGTTGTACGGTCTATCATTGTAACCGACAGTCCCATTAACCTACTTTGTGGTCATTAGTGGACATTAATAAGTTTATCTTATCTTATCTTATCTTATCTTATCTAGGTCTTTTCCTTTCTCTATGCATCCCATCTAGAGCACCATACCTTTCTGCATCTTGTATTAGCCCTCATGCCCATGTTTGTCTTTTTTTGGGGGGGTTCTTCTCATGAAGTGGTTCTACAGGTTCCTATGGTTCTGCCATGTCGTGATCTTCATGGTCTTCTGGAGTTGTTTCTTTCATTGTTGTGTCTCAAACTCTAGTTGCTTCAGGTCCTTCGACCTTATCAATAGCTAGTTTTTTGGATCTAGAGTATGCTGAGTCTTCGTCAAATGTTACGTCTCTGTTGATGTCGATCTTCTTAAATCCTAGGAAGTATATTCAGTAGGCCTTTGAAGTGTCACTGTATCCTACGAATATTCCCTTCCTTCCTGAAGGATCGAGCTTGGTCCTCTTTTCCTTTGGGATGTGTATGTACATTGGGCAGCCAAATATTCTGAGATGGTTGACTTATGGTTTCTCTGCTGAGAAAGACTCTTCAAGAGACTTGTTGTAGAGTACTCGGTGAGGAGTACGGTTCTGTAGCATACACAGTTGTCCTTGTTGCTTCTGCCCAGTCCTTGTTGCTCCTGCCCATAAATGCATCGGAAGATCTTGATTATGTAGCATTGCTTTCAATGCTTCCATTATCGTTCTGTTCTTTCGTTCTACAGCACCATTCTATAGAGGATTGTAGAGAGTGCTCGGCTCCCTCTTAATCATGTTTACTCTGCAAAGTTCCTTGAGTTCTTCCGAGGTGAATTCTCCACCATTATCTGACCGCAGAGCCTTGATCTTCCTTTCAATGTGATTTTCGACCAAGGCTTTGAATTCCTTGAACTTGTTGAATACTTCATTTTTCCCTTTCAAGAAATATATCCAAGTCTTACAGGAGAAATCATCTATAAAGGAAACATAGTATACATACCCCCTTAGCGAGCTGGATGACATGTGCCTGCAAACATCTGAGTGGAATGTCTCGAGTATTCCTTTTGCTTTGCTTTCACTACTGGGAAATGTATTCTTTACGTTCTTTTCTTGCGCACATCCCTTGCAAATGCCTTCATGTTTTGTCTGGATTTCTATAAGTCCTAAAACCGCTTTGTTTGCACTACGTAGTGCTCTATAGTGCACATTTGCAAACCTTCTATGCCATAGTTCACTTGGTTCTATGGAGTCATGAACCAATGCTTGTTTAAGTTGTCCCCTCAACTTGTACAAGCCTCCCTCTTGCTCTCCAATTACTGTTGCATCATATATTGTCTTTTCTTTTGGCCACATTAGGACTTGGCCATCAACTAATGCAACCCTTATTCCCTTTGCATCTATCGCAGAGATGGAGAGAAGATTCTTCTTCAATCCTGGAACATATAGCACCTCTTTCATCTTCAAGGATTTCTCGAAATCTAGCTTGTAGGAAGCTTCTCCACTTCCTTTTATGGGGTATTGATAATCATCCCCAAGATTCACCTTGTGAGGTGACTCATTCTCAGATAGATTGACGAATGATTCTTTGTATCCCGTCATATGTTTCGATGCCCCACTATCTACAAGCCAATCATTACTTCCGTGTGAGATAGTGCCCTTGAGTGCTGCAATTAGGACATATTCTTCATCACTTGAAAAATCATTTTTTCTTCTCTGAATCTCTTCGTCGTTGGTTCATCATCTTCAGTGGTGTGAGCATGTGTCTTTTCTTGTTTGACTTCTTGTTGAAGGAGCCTTTGTTTCTAGGACAATCTCTGGAGTAGTGTCCCTTTTCATCACAAGTGTAGCATCTAATACTGGAAGGATCTCTTTTGAATTTCTTTTGTCTTTTGTGATGAGGGCCCTCCATTTCCATGGCTTTCTTTAGGTCATCAGGTTCTTTATCTATACGTTGGTACCTCATTTCTCCCTAGAATGCTTCTACGTAATATATCAGAATTGAGGTATCTGATGGTTTAATATCAGCATGGAGTCTTCCCACCATGTCACTGAACTTTTTATTAAACTCTTCCATGGTTTCGTTCTCCTTCTTTTTAGTGTTTGTCAAGGCAGCAAAAAGGTGCCTTTTTTCTTTCTTATCCCCCCATCTTTTATTGAAAGCAGTTTCAAATTCCTTGAAGGTCTTGATACCGTTGTCATCCAAGGAGGTGAACCATTCAAAGGCATCAGCTTCAAGAGATAAGGCAAACAACCTCATTTGTACATCTTCATGGTTGACGTTGTGACACCATTTATTGTAGCACTGTGAAAAAGCCAACAAATGAGACTTAGCAGTTATAGCATCGTTTCCATAAAAAGATGGAACCTTCTCAATGGCTTTGTCTGCGATGTTATGAGGTTTCCCAATTACAGCAGAATAATCTAGAGATTTAAACAAAGTACCCATGGTACTATGTGAATTATTTGAATGAGAAGTATCAACAAATAAAAGGTGAATATCTAAGATTGACTCAGATGAAAGATCATCAAGGATCTTACGACAAGCTAGCTTGCTTTTCCTCCTATGGTAAACCTTTTCAGGCTCAGGAATGAACTGAAGCAAGCTTTCAGAGTTTCTTCTTGTACAACGCCTCGGTAAAATTAAAGGTAGAGGAGTCGCCAGATGATCTGAGTAAGTTTATTAAACTACAACATTCATCAAACAAAGCGAAAACAAGAATGAAAACTCAAGAGTCGTATTCCGGGAATAGAAAGATTTATCCCCGGCAACGGCGCCAAAATGTTGCCGCCTAATTCGCACCACAAGTAACGTGGCGAAAATCTTCAAGCCATTGGGTGCAACCTTAAGGGCTTAACCGAGTACAGAATCTAGAAAGAGGCTCTTGGGATTTACCTTTTTTTAATCAAAAAAATTTGTTCAAAAGCATTTAAAATTTACAAGGCCTTCATCCTTGTATGCTCTACTTCCACTGCAGTTTTGTCTGATCAATTGGTAGTATCAGAAAAGGGTTTAGGTGACTAGTAATTAGTCTAATTTTTAATTAATCTCCCTGAACAATGAAAATCCAGCGTTGTGTTTTGCCATGTGTGGGGAAATTGTACAAAGGAAGCGGGAACCACTGAAAAGCGACCGCGGGGCCCCGTTCGGCTATATCCTTGTTGGTATAGTGTTGAACATCCCCCTGTGACTCCATTCAGCCCACATTTCCTCGTGTGCTATCACACTGTGTGAGTCTAGACATATTCCCTGTACCTTCGTGGTATATCAGGAATCCCCCTCCCTGCTAATAATCCATATAATTACCAGATTAATAAAATCGACCAACAATTAACCCACTCCTTAATCAACTCATCTAATAAATCTTAAAACTTACCAACAAGACACTGCAATATTTTCACTGAGACCACAGCAGCAACCCTTTTACACAAGTACTCCATTTCAATTGGCATTGGTCTTTCGCATTTTTATGGTTAAATCAATTTTCACATATTGTCATGAATGGTGTTTGAATTATCAATGATGTTGTTATTATAATTCATTTGCAGTAACTCATTGCTAAGGTTTTAATTCAGTCAATGAACTCGTAGAATCAATCATTTCTTTCGTAGAGTAAAAACCTTAGGTTTTACTTATCATAGGGACCACCCCCCTTATCTTCGCTAGGAGTTGGCCTAGACACAGGATCCGAGTATCAAGTGACAGGACTTGGCTCAAGCTTGCCCCCAAGGTCACACCCAGTGGCTTGAAGATTTCTGCCACATTACCCGAGGTGCAAATTAGGCGACAACACACCCTTATTTGGTATATATATGATCGTACTTTGGATATTTTGTCTCTAATGCTTTGGAATGATGGAGTATAATCATTAAAATATCTTGTTTCTTTAATATTTAAATATTTTATGTGTTTTTTGAGTAATCCGAGTCATTAAAATCAAATTGGCCGAGTCATTACCGAGTCCAAGTCCAAGTCCGATTCCGAGTCCGAGTCCAAGTTTTAAAACATTGGTCTAGACAAGTAAGCCAGAGAAAAATCCAATCAATTGGGTTTCATCACAACCAATATGTTTGTCTTGAGATTATGCCGAAGGAATTATGAAAAATTTAGATGTTTCAATGACTAATTTATGTCTCCAAGGTTAGTTCACTTGACGATTACTCTTGCCCTGTTGGCAAAGCAGAATCCTTCACAGCAATACTGAGACTATAAGCTGCATCGGCATTTGATCCAACGATTTGATTTGTATTTCAAGTATATCTAGACTCTGACAAACAAGGTTGTATATCTGAATTGCTAAACCACAACAGACTTCTCGGCAACTTACCAGCTGTCCAGTACATGTATCCAAGTACTAAAGAATATGGTACCACTTTAATATCGCACAATTCCTTTACAGCTTCCAGTTTGTCAGTGGGTACTTCAAATAATTCTGTTTCAAAAGCATTAATATCATCAGGAGTGGTATTAAATACTGATTTCCATAACACTAAGCACTATAAACAAGAACAGATCTAGACAATAATGCACAAGACCTTGACTATTGACAGTGCAATAAATTCTAACCCTGATCTCAGAAGTAGACTGCCTTTATTATAATACTCCTAAGGCACCTTATTGTATTTGATTGCTTATTATCTGTCAACATGCCATATATATTCTTTTCCAGAAATTAAAAGTTAAGATCTATCACCTAAGCAGCAAATAAATCTTGATAAATAGTAACAAATGGGAAGAAAAAATAGGATTGCAAAGTACAACCATTATTGATAGTAAAATTACTGTGTTTGCCATCTTGAACACATACGTATTTTAGCTTAAAAACTATTCACAAGAGGCCTCTATGAGGAATTGCTTCAGAAGTCATATAGAACCTCTAAAAGTGATAGGTCAGAAGCTTATATTGTTTGTTTGTTTTCATTTCATGTACACTTTACTACTAATCTAGTTCACAAAACCTCTTTTAAACGGAATCTCAAATTTAATCAGAATTTACAGAAAATTTGATTAAAAATGTTGTTGAGATTTTGTTACTATAGTTAAACAATTTGGAAATGATCTTCCTTACTTCAATTTGGTTCTCTGGGTCAAATAATCGTGGAGAGTGTTATCACTACAACTATTACAGTATTTGTTTCCAATGGGTTCCTACTACCTAGGCTGGGCAATCTAGAAGAAACTGCCTTTTCTCTTCTACGGCTTTCATTTTACAGAGTGCGACAATATAAGAGGACTACCAAGTATAAATGGTAAGAAATCACATTATAATTAACAAATATGAAGATACAAAGCCGTAAAGTCAATATAAAAGGTTTTCTAGACTTCTAAGCTATTGTACACATACGAGGTTGGAAGGATGCACCATGGATAAGTTTTAGCCTAAGTTGCCAGGCTATATGACACTTTTTGAAACAGGGGACAAGGGTACACAAAATTTTATATATCTGACAAAAACAACATAACTGAAATTTATGTAAATGAACAATGATTCAAAGATTGATATTAAGATCACTCTTTCTCCAATTGGTGCAGAATTTAACTCCTGTAGTCGGGGCTACCCTGATTCCAGAGCAGTCTTGAGCACATTCCTGAGGCAGTCCCTTACTATTTTGTACATGAGATCAGCAGTTGATGAGTATTTAGACGATGATCACTCTTACAGACAGCGGACCCAGAGGAACAGAATATTAGTTTCATGCCATGACTGAGCCTCATGACCCCAGATTTGATGACTGAGTTACCCATTCTTTATTATTCAGAGCAGATATGTTGACAGTGCCCATGATATGGAGCAGCAGTGTACCAGTGCCATTCGGATGTACAGATCAGATGCACGTATATGACCTAGTTGATATATGGTTTGTGCTCTTGAATTATGGTTGTCCTCTTTTATTTAATTTAGTAGCTTAACTTGGTGTATGGTGGTTATATTTGGCGATATCTTATCTTGCTTTTATTGTTGGTCTAGAGTAAAAGTGATTTAGTGGCTTTACTCAAGAGGTTCTTGTGTATACCCATTGGTCAACCCCTTTCGTAGTATGGACTTGGTCATTTCCCTATAGGGACTCAACTTGCTAGTCTTGGCATCGCCTTATCACTTTCCTCACCCATCTGTTATCTCCCGCTTTTGGTTTTAGCCTTGACTTGTATCTTGACTAGTGGCATTGAGGATTTCCCCCACCTATACCTCTATGTTGTATTAGATTCCATGTTTATCTTGTGCCTCGATGTTGGTTTGTGTGATTCTCATCACAAGGATTGTCTTCCTCTAGCCCTTGAAAACAAGTACTCCTAACCAAAAGTGTCTTTAGACACTAAGGCTGTTGATGAAATTGTCATTGATGCCGACATGGACTTGCAGTGGCCCCACGGGCAGTTATTGATGCCACCAAGTCCCTCTTGGAGTGCACAGGTATAGATGATCCTAGTACCCTCACATCCAGTACCTTGGAGCCCACATAGAGATGGTTTGTGCTTTGAAGCCCCTTGTACCCAGTTGACAAAGTCCCTGTACCCATAATGTTGGATCTTGGAGCCACCACCTCGTCGATGATGTTGAAGACCCTAGTGATGATGCTAAAGACCCTAGAGATGGTGTTGAAGTGCTTATGGACGATGGAGAAGTCCTAGATGGGTTGGAGAAGCATTAATGACCCATTTTGTGGTCATTCATGCTTTGATGGTGTCATGGTACCCAAGGAGAAGGTCTAGCAACCCCACAGGTGATGTAATGATGGATCTTGACCCTTGAAGGTCCCCTTGCATGGCTAAGGTGGTTGAAGAAGACCATGGAGCCTCTTGCTTGATGAAGAAGCCTTGAACAAGTCCTTGGACCCACATTTGATGGCTTAATGGTCCTTGTCCCCTTAAAGGTGATGATGTGGTCATTGATGACTTAATGAAGACTTGGAACCCTTGATGAAGACTTTGATGCCCTTGCAAAGGTCATGAAGCACATTGCTTGCACTTGATGGTGGTATGATGGCACTTACGATCTTAGCGCACCCTTCCATGTGGTACTCACACACTTAGTGGCTTGATGATGGTTGCATGATGTTGGTAACTTCACACATGGTAACTTGGGCCTTGAAATACCACATGGCACTTGGATTTAGTGTTTGAAACCCATGTGATGGTCTTGAGGTTGTTAAACCCTTATGATGCCCTTATCACTTGGAAGGAATACTTGATGGTCATGCGAAGTAACCTTTAACATGCAAATGCCCTCACAATATGGAGCATGATGATTTGATAATCCTTGGACATATCAAAATAAAATTTTAAACCATCCCTTGAGGTCGGCTCCAAATAAAGATTTAAAATAAATATAAATAAAAAATTATTTTTATTACAAGTCGACTCCATAGAATTTTTTGTGGAAAATGAGTATAAATACCCAGTCATATCCTCATTTTTGCATTGTGAATTCGGTGAAGAAGAAGAAAGCTTTGAACTTCGTTTGGACTGAGGAATTTCGGTAGCAGTAGCCTCAGTCCCGAATTTTTAAAGGATGTTTTTTTTTGTTCGTATCTTTTTGCTTGACATTTTGCTGCCCTAAGAGATACAGTCTGAGTTTCTCTTAGGTACTCAACAGTGTGAAGTGGATGGATGACTGAGGCAGCCTCAGACCCGAAAACTTCGCAGCTAGATATCTTTTGGGGTTTTTACAAGACAATGGACAGTCCGAGTTTGAAGGTTGACAAGTGTTGAATTATTTTGGATTTTGCTGCTACTAAGTTTGACAATCTAAAGAAGGACATCCTGATTTCTTTGAAGCCTTAACAGTCCGAATTTTGAAGAATTTGACAACCCAAATTGAAGAAGGTTGATAGTCCTCATCTCAGAAATTGGCAGCCCGAATTTTTGAAGATAATAGCCTGAGTCTGGAGTCCAACAGACACGAAGTTTTGGGAGACAGATTGTTGCTGGTAAGTCCAAATCTGGAAATGACAGAAGTTTGATTTCTTGAGGGCTTTACTGCTGCTAATTCTGAAGAGGCCTCTAGCCCAAGAAGGTTATCTACCATTCTTGGCATTCATGGAATGATCTTATCTCATGACTGGGTTATCTAGCAACATTCTAAAAGCCTGAGATGTAAACAGCAGATTGGAATTCTGGGTGTCTCACAGTGATAATGGCTTGATGTGATGATTTTTCTAAGCAGCATCGAGAGCCATTCTCTTAGGAGAATGGGGACACTTGGTCCGGGACCACGGTGTAGACTCAACCCAGTGTTGAGTGACCATTATGTTGAATGGTAGATATATGGTCTTTGACCACGATATAGACCCAGCTTTGCCCTGGGTAGACTCAACCCCGTGTTGAGTGACCATTATGTTGAATTGTAGACATCTAGTTCGAGACCACGATGTGGACCAGTTGAGTACTGGTAGACTCCGCTTAGTTCTGAGTAGCCATTCTCTTGGAGAATGGAGGCACCTGGTCTGTTACC
This sequence comes from Pseudotsuga menziesii, assembly GCA_001517045.1. Taxonomy (NCBI): domain Eukaryota; kingdom Viridiplantae; phylum Streptophyta; class Pinopsida; order Pinales; family Pinaceae; genus Pseudotsuga; species Pseudotsuga menziesii. The sequence continues at coordinate 298,597 of LPNX011198395.1, forward strand.
AAGAAGGCACTATAAGCTCTAGACTTGGTCTAGGCATGTGTGACACTCTGACCCTTGATTAATGGGCTTTGTGTTCTTCTCCAAGGCTTAGCTACCCTTGGTTAAGAAACCCTAGTACTTGATCTTGGTGTAACACAGAGTGTGAGAAAAAAGCATTAGTAACTCTCTTGATTTATGATGATGTACTTTAAATGGATTTAAAAGACCACAGGCAATGACCACAGGGGCACTTGGAAAAAGGCTAAAAGCAAAAGTCAAAAATAGATAAGGACTTCTGGACCACGAGAAAAGGGACCACAAGTGAAATTAAATACATAAAGACTTTTGGTAAAAGTCAAAAATACATAAAGGACCTTTTAGACTAGAGAAAGGTAAAAAGGTACAAGTGAAAATTAGAAAAGAATAAAATAATATTATTTTGCTCTTTCTAATTTTGGTCCACTTACAGGTGACTCAAGGCTATAAAAGAAGATCAAGTCAATTCATTATTACACACACACTTGCTCTCACAGGTACAATTGCTATACTGAAGATCTCTCAGCAAAACCCTCAACTAGGGTTTCTTTCTTTTTGTCTTAAGGGTCTCTTCAAACCCTCATCTTCAACATCCTTCAGATCTAGGCAGCCACTTCCAAATCTGGGCAGATCCACTTGGGCAGCCTTCACCATTCACGGGAAGCCTTCTTGTTTTTTCGGGCCAGCTAGATCTTGTTCACAGGAAGCCCCTTTCTTTCACGGGTTGCTCTCTTTCTCTTCTTTGGGCAGGCCATAGAGGGGCACTGCCCTCTCGACACCTAGGAGCATCCTGCTACAGGCATACCCATGAGGGTTTGGCTCACGGCCAACCCTCAGGCAGCCATAGGGCAGACCCACAAGGGCCGTCGTGGCCAAACAGCACCTCCGAGCAGCCTACAAGCATACCCGTGAGGGTGCTGTAGCAGCCCGTTGCTGCACAGACCCTCAGGGCAGGTCACAGGACAGCCTGTCGGGCAGTGAGCAGAGGAATAGACCACCGAGCAGAGAAACGAGCAGCTGTACAGCAGACGGCAGGTGAATTCGGGCAGTCGTACAGCAAATCAAGCAGGTCTGTGACATATCTGGGCAAATCTGAGAATTTCGGGTTGCCTACAAAATTTGTGGGCAGGAGAGAGAAAAGCCCTAATTCTAGAAAAGCCTTTTTTGGTCATTTTTTATGTAATTCTGGAAATTGATCTTCTGTTTCTGTGGTTAACCCTATTGGGGTTTGTGGAGCTTTTTGAAGAATTTTAGTCATCTCATTTACGAGATGAGTTACTAATGCTTTTTGGGGGTTTTGTCCTTTAAAGGTTTCCCCAATGAAAAACTCGTGTCCATTGTGTTGATGTGATGAATGTTATTTTACTGCACTTGTCATTTGTTTAAAGTTAATCTGCAAATTTTTTAAGTATTCATGCTAATGCTAAAATTCAACAAGATGAATTTTGTGGACTGAGATGGCAACAGTCTAAGCAAACAGTCTGAATTTATGCTCTATCACTCCCTGATTTTGATGAACAGTCTGAGTTGGCAGCAACTGAGATCCGAGTTTGTTGGGTGACTATCTTTCATACAGTCTAAGGTTAGTTTTCTATAACAGACATACACTCAAATTTGACAAGCACTGTGTATAAAGGTAAGCTCATTGTATACTTAACAACATACAATGAAGATAAAACCTATGATGATGCTTTGATGTGATGATGGACTTCTATACTTGTTGAAATACATACTGCATGATGCATGCACACTATGATGAAGATGATGCCTTATGAGTATGCCATGATATGATACTCCATGATGTATGCATGATGCGTTTCTACAAAATGCACACTATGATGAAGATGATGCCTTATGAATATGCCATGATATGATACTCCATGATGCATGCATGATGCATTTCTACACAATGCACACTATGATGATATATACTGTATGATGAAGATGCATGCAAATCTATGAACAGTGACGTATTCAATAGTACATTTACAGTGATGTACAATGTATGTACAATGATATGTGAACAGTACTATGATGTATGAGCAAGTGATGAACAATGTATACAATGAACAGTATTGACTACAGTGGTATGTTGAATGTGTGAACCTCTCTAGTATCAATAACTATGACCTGTGGAGAGCTGTGCATTATTGAAATCTTGAAGAAAATGTGATCTAGAGACTCTTGAAGCTATTCAATGCAGAACCAAAATATGTTATGCTCTCGCACACAATCCATTGTTTGAAGCTTTTGGTGAGGGTTCTTCCATAGGTACACACAGTCCATACATAGTGATGATATGATGTTGATGATTTATATAATACCTTATGATGATGTTACATTCTGCTATATGATATGATGATGCTACCCTAGGCATGATGAGATGCTACACGATGATGTACTGTATGAGGATGATGATATGATGATGCAAACTCTATGATGATGCATGCAATGCCATGATATGATGTTGCAGACCTTGATGATGATCTTGATACATTGATGACGTGTTCACACCTTGATGTTTGACAAAGCTTGATAACAATATGATGCATAACGGATGCATACTTTAATCAGTGAGAGCAACAGTGTCTATGATGTACATGAGCAGAGAAGATTGACCAACAGACTACAAAGAGTGATAAGCAGAGAAGATTGACCAGCTTGACCAGCAGTAGTGATGAGCATAAGTGGTTGAGCAGCAGATTGATGACAATCAGAGATTGGCATCAAGCTTGCAAGTGAAATCTTGCACTTCAGGATTTGACTCCTCAACCCTTTCATATTCGGAGCTAAGAAAACCAGGTTGGGTCATGTTACAAGAGTTGGTGCTGATTGTAATCGAGAAGATTGTTGTCTTCCATTACCATAAATAAAGTTCACATTACAAATATTCTTGTGTCCCTTTGATGTGATGATTTTGCTTATGACTCATGGTTGATTTAACTAATGAATATGATTATGTGATTAATACTTGATATACTTTGATTGATTAAAATAAGGTAAAAAGTTTAAATTGCTCCCACACTGATTCAACCCCCTCTCAGTGTGGCCATTGTGTCCAACAAAGGCATCGAAACATAAACACTCTATCTAAATGGATGCCTAGTCAGCAAAAACAGTGTTTTTAAACACTACTGCAAATAAAGTAAATATCTCCAAGTAGTTAATCAATTTCCAAAGATGCGCGCTCATACTTTGTATGATGTAAGGTTGTTTGCCCATACAGGGCAACAGGGTGGTCACTCCATCACACCTATGGACGGTAGAAGGAAATGGAGGTCATACCGAGTCACTATCTGAGGCCCACAAGGCTATTCAGGGCACCTACTCTTGGAGGATGGCTAGTGAAAGCAAAGTTATCGAAACCGAATCGATGGTCAAACCAGCTGACCCTAAGAACCAAAACCGAACCAAAACTGGAAAAAAAAAATCGGATCACAAAACCAGGCCACCTAAAATACATAAAATATTCAAATTTTGAAAAATTATATCTATATTCATGTGCATCCATGTGAACTCAAACCATTATACACAAATATGCAAAGTTTCTCATGTATATACCAAACAAGAGTGCATAGAACCAAAATAGCACCAAGTGTAATCCATCTCTGAATCAAAATACATCAACAAAAAGGCTCTAAATGGCCTATAGAGTCCAGATCTACAAAAAAAGGGCTCCTCTAAGTATTTTGCTAGGTGCCATACTGAGCATATGTGATATTTCACTTGAATCACATGTCTAACGAGCTGATGACACTGTTGTAATAGATTGTCACGTTGAAATATGCCCACAGAAGTTTCCTTTAACCACACAGCTCAAAATTGTTGTTAGGGTTATTCAAAGCCTCTTTACTGATGTAGATAATTGTTGTTAGGTGTATTTTATTGTTGTTATGATATTAATAGATAAAACCAGAACTATTGTAGGTACTCAGCATACTCTTTCAAGGTTGCCACACTACCCAAGAATGTCAAGAATGATTCTTAATTCAAAATACAAATGAACAGTGTGAGAGAAATAGAGGGGTTGGGGTTGCTTTTATAGCTTTCTTAGGGGTTTAGGTTATCTAGAACCTTCCCCACTCAACCAACTTTTTTATTTTATTTTAAAACTTAAAAAACGCCTTCTTCAATGTCGTTGTACAACTTCATATGGAACCGATCAAAACCGAACTGGAACCGGTTAAAGCGGTTAGAACCAGTCGGTTCTATATGGAACCGGTCAAAACCGGCTCGTTCCATACAAAGCCAGCCATTTTCGGTTTGAGATGCCGATTTGACCCAGTGAGGCCCCAAAACCAGTCGGACTGACCGGTTTTGCCGGTTCCGGTCCGGTTTTTATAACACTGAGTGAAAGTTGATCTAAATGTTAAAGTTTAAATGTTAAATCTAAAGTGTGCAAAGCTAACCATAAGTATATGCAAATGAAGGTTACTTGTGTAGAGTCTAGTTAAAACATTCTCACCATTCCACCCATTCGTGAGGCACCACCATTCCCTAGTGTTCATCCATTCCAATATATGTGTAGTATGGATCCCCTTAGTCCTTCAGCCTAGATGTTCACAGTGTTGAGTGTCAAGTCTGTTCCCTTAGCCTAACCTTGTTTTTACCACTCTCACCCATGATTAGCAAAATGGTCAAGTTTGTAAATAAGTATACACTTGAGGCTCTTGTTTGAAGTGACTGATCAAGCACACTCTTGTACCGTTGAAAGAGGAAAGCATAGCTAACACAAGCAGCCCAAAAGTATTGTTGCTAGGTGGAAAGGAATTTCTACAATAGATGAAAGAAGAAGAGGTAAGTTATGCAGTGGCTTGCAAGCCAAAGGTAGTACTTCTGCATACTGAAATTGTAGATTTACCTATCAAAGTCCAGGAGTTGTTGCATGAGTATCATGTTATTGTAGTTGATGATTTTCCAAATGAGTTGCCGCCCAAAAGAAGCATCAGTCATCACATAGACTTGATACCGAGAGCAAGTCTTCCAAACAAGGTTGCATACCGAATGACACCCAAAGAGAATGAAGAAGTGAGGAATCAAGTTCAAGAACTATTCGACAAAGGACTGATAAGAGAAATTTTGAGTCCGTGTGTTGTGCCTTCAGTGCTAACTCCAAAGAAGGGTGGAGGATGGAGAATGTGTATGGACTCCAGAGCAATCAACAAGATCACTATTCGCTATAGGTTTTCGTTGCCACGGATGGATGACATGATGAACTGCTTGAGTGGAGCAGTTTACTTTTCAAAACTTGATTTGAAAAGTGGTTATCATCAAATCCAGATAAGAGAAGGGGACGAGTGGAAGACAGCTTTCAAGACCAACGATGGATTGTACAAGTGGCTGGTCATGCCATTTGGCCTCTCAAATGCACCCAGTACCTTTATGCGACTGATGAACGTAGTCTTGAAGGAGTTCATTGGTAAGTTCTTCATTGTTTATTTGGATGATATTTTAATTTTCAGTCAAACTAGAGAAGAGCACTTGAGACATTTGAAGTATGTTTTAGAAAGGTTGCAGCAAGAAAAGTTATTGATTAACATGAAGAAATGTTATTTTATGAAGAGTGAGCTTGTATATCTAGGCTTTGTTATTTCTAGGAATGGCTTGAAAATGGATCCGAAAAAGATAGAGGAAATTGTAAATTGGTCCTCACCTAAAAATATTTGTGAGGTAAGAAGCTTTCATGGTCTATCCAATTTCAGTGGTATTTGTGCACCAATTATTGACACTATTAAGAAGGATAGGCAGCCATTTTATTGGACAGCAGCAACAGAAAAAAACTTTCAATTATTGAAGAAGAAGATCACTGAGAAGTCGGTGTGGAAGTTGCCAGACTTCAATCAACCCTTTCAAGTAAGATGTGATGCCAGTGGGACAGCCATTGGAGTTGTACTGAGTCAAGAAGATAAGCACATTGCATATTTCAATGATAAGTTAAATGATTCAAAACAGAAATACTCTTCTTATGACAGAATTTTATGCAGTGATTCAAGCTTTGAAGCATTGGAAACATTACTTGATGCCTACAGAGTTTGTTTTATTTTCTGATAATTTTGCCTCACAATATATTATGCAGCAGCATAAGTTAAATCATAAACATGCAAAGTGGGTGGAGTTCCTTCAAAGTTTTACTTTTATTTTGAAGCACATCCATGGGAAGGCAAATAAGATTGCCGATGCTTTAAATAGGAGATGTTTAATCATGCAGGAGAGCCAAATACATAGTTTGGGCCTTGATTATTTGTAAGACTTGTATGACATTGATGCTGATTTTAAAGAAGCTTTTACAGCATATAAGAATTCAGTCAATAGGGACAGCAGTCCATGGAAAGAATTTATGTTGCAGGATGGACTATCGTTCAAGAACAAGCAGTTATGTATTCCCAATTGCTCAATGAGGGAAAACTTGGTTCAAGAAAAACATAATGGCAGGTTGGCTGGACACTTTGGTGTTGATAAAACACTTGGGCAGCTGAGTCACTTTTATTTTTGGCCTAAGATGAAGGCAGATGTACAAAGGTACGTGAACAAGTGCAGGATATGTCAACATGCGAAAGGAAGGAGTCAAAATGTTGGATTGTACATACATTTACCCATTCCTAACAGACCTTGGGATTCGGTAAGTATGGATTTTGTTTCGGGTTTACCAAGAACTCAACAAGGTAATGATTCAATCCTTGTAGTGGTGGATAGATTTACAAAGATGGCTCATTTCATTCCATGTTTCAAAACTAGTGATGCTACCCATGTGGCTAATTTGTTTTTTAATGAGATTGTTCGGTTGCATGGATTGCCAAAGAGTATAATTTCTGATAGGGACACAAGATTCACAGGGCATTTTTGGAGGACTTTGTGAAAGAAGCTTGGCACTAAGCTAAATTTTAGCTTAGCCTATCATCCATAGTTTGATGGACAAACAGAGGTTGTAAACAGGAGTTTGGGTAACTTGTTGAGGAGTTTAGTAGGTGACCGACCCAAGCAATGGGATCATGTATTAGCCCAAGCTGAGTTTGCCTATATTGATTCACCAAATAGAAGCACAGGAAAGAGTCCATTTCAGATCATGAATGGCATGCATCCGAGAGGAATTTGTGAGCTAAGAAACTAGGGAAATCTTGAACATAGAAGTGCTGAGGGAGAGGATTTTGCAACAGCCATGAGTGAGTTGCTTGAGCAAGTAAAGAAGAGATTACAAGACACAAACTACAGATATAAGCAACGAGCAGATTTGCACAAGAAAGAGGTGAACTTTGAAGTGGGAGACATGGTCCTAGCCCATCTAAGAAAAGAGAGGTTTCCAAGGGGAGAGTACAACAAGTTGAAAATGAAGATTCTCCGCACGTTTTCAGCAAATGATTATGAGCTGAAGCTACCTCCAGGCATTGGTATTTCACCCATTTAATGTAGCAGACTTGTATTCCTACACAATTGGTGATTCAACTCAAACTTCTGGGAATCTTGACCACGATGAAGTCAAAGAACAGCAATGGCTGAAACAAATGCCTCTGGCAACTAATTTAGAAGCTGAACATATTTTGGATACGCATGTTACCAAGAAGACCAAGAGGAAGGAATATTTAGAATATCTGGTGAAGTGGAAAGACTGTCCAATAGAGGATTCTACTTGGATAGATGAAGAAGCACTACAGAAAACAGGTCATTCTGTAGAAGATCTTATGAACGGAGCTCATAAAAAAATTTCTTTCTTGGGAAGCCTAAAGCAGGTATATTAGGCCGAGCACTTAAACCAAAGGCTTAGCAATGTGATGGATTGGTCACATGCTGAAGCTAAAGCATTAATAGTTTATTTCAAAAAATATATTTGGACATTTAGTTAGAGAATTTTTGAATATTTAGTTAGGAAATGGTTAGAAGATTTTAATAAAGACTTGAATTAAAAAAACAGTTAGGGTAGTTTCTTTGCTTCTTGGAAGGAAAGATTTGTTTTAATCTCGAAGATTTCATTTTGGGAGGGCCAGCTTCGAGAGAAAGGAAGAGGAAAATCTTCTTGTAGACACTGGTGTAAATGTCCCTCTCTGAAAAACAGAAATCGACTATGTTCATAAAGGCATCTGTAAGTTGTTTAAAGCATTGGAAGCCGATGATATTTGGAATTTAATTTAACTGGGAGTTTTCTGCAAATTGATATAGTTATTGAACAATTGTAAGTGTAACCGGTTTATTCCTATTTACTTCATAATTTAGCAATTAAATTCAATTGAAAACGTGAAGATGCTGTGGAATGTAGTTGTCTCTGCCATTGATGATTAAATCTGGAGTTGACTGTGTGTTCAATATTGAGTTTTCCAAAATGCATCTCGTTTCCAGTCTTTGTGTGGACGTTTGAGAGAATCGTGATTTTTTTTAATACCATTATAAACTATCTGCCAAATTATCTGCGGAGATTAGATGTGGAGAATATACACTTACAGCCTACACAAAAAAACAGAGTACCGTTTATATAACTGGAAATCGCCTCAGGGAAAATTGAAGGAACGTTTAACTGTTGCGTTTGGCCAGAATAGATTTTAAATGTCTGTGGAAAACATTTGATAAGTAAACCAGACTGTCTACATTTGGGTGAGAGGAAAAGCGTTACCAGATCCAATGCCAGGGCAGAGTTTCTTTTGTTATTTGGTTTTGGCTTTTCAGCACTTTATTGTCATCAATGAGTACTCATTCCTAGATGATTAGGACATTCTTAGTCCATTGGTACACTTGGTTTTTCAGTTCCTAACACAAATAGTGGGTATTAGGGCCAGTTCATTTTCCAGTTGTTGGATGCCATGTAAAAGTGCCATTTTTATTACTTTCAGAGGTATATTTTATATTCTTGGGGCGTTGTCAAAAAAGGACATAGTGGTGTGCTCACTCGTTTTTACCATATTGCTATGTTCTCAAAAAAAACTTGGACTAATATTAGCCCCAGGAGTGGTCAGCAGTGAGCTACAGGAATTTTTATCTCATGGGATGATTTTTCAAGCATATAAAAATTAAGAATGGCTAGCAAGGAAATCGATTTGTCTTAGTGAGGCAAGGAAATGGCATGAAATTGATACGTGACATATTATTGATGCCTTCTACATCCTCCGAGATAGTCTCCACCTACCATGGGGTCCACACATCCTAGTCTTCATCACTTGAGACGTCATCTTATGTTATTGGCGACACACGTCCGAGCGTCTTTTGGTACTAAATATTTCATGATTATTATTGTGCCTTGGGGCCATGTTAGTGAAGGACATGTTCTACCTCCTAGCCCCACCAAGAAGTTATGTTGTCACTCCTAGTCACTTATTATGTCTTACGTCCCCTAGGGCGTCTTTGAGGGAGTCCACCCCTCTTATTTGAGAGATCCATGCGTATTGTATCTGACTTATCTTAGTCGTTGATCTTTATGTTTTAACTTTTGATCCTAGCCATTGATACTTTTGGATCTAGGGATTTTGTATTGGAGAGATCTATATATTGAGATGCTCTCTCATTTGTAAAGGGACTTTAGACTCTGAGAATTTTGGAATAAAGAAAAACTTTGCAAATCAATTGAAAACTTTGTGAATGTTCTTGCACATGATTGTTACGCCTCTTGCTTAGACATTTAAGTGGATCTTTTATGCTATCAATATATATCTTGTGGAGGACGAATTGATTTGTTGCAGGGTAGCGACTTGCTTGGGGGGAGATTGTGAGGGTTTACTGCATCATCTCTCCAAGGAATCGTTTGATCTTTCAAGGAGTGACCAATTGTTATTCATGCATTGAGTTTTTCTCTTTTAGATGACTTGCATAGCTTCTCTTTCATTTGCAGCTCAAATCTCACTTCGGTAGTTTGAATTTGCAGGTGGAGAAGGCGCACTTCCTCCTTGGAGCAACACGTTTTCACTTCGAAGCTATTGGATCTCGCTTGAAATTGCAACTAAGTGAAAGGATCATCGATTTGTTAGACGGTCGCAAGTATTTTCAAGTGCGATTTACAAGGTTGGTATTAATTTCCAATCTTTTTATCCATTTGTCATTCAAACCCTAAAATTAAAACCCTCATTTTGTAGATATGATAGATCGGGCGATCATATGGCGATAAAACTTAAAACCCAAGCCTAAAATAATTTATAAACCCTAGATCTCAAGTTTGAACCAAAACCGACCCCACTAACCCATGGATCTAGCACTGGTCATCTTTAGGCAATTCGCCCTCCTTGGGTTATCAGTGACTCGTTATCAGTTGGGCATAGCTTGAACCCCTTCAAATCATCAAATCTATCTTCAAGCAACTCTCCTAGTGTCATTTTATCCCTTAACTTCTTCATTTGGGTCCACATTCAAATTATTTGCCTAAACCTTAAGTGGATCTCATTTGGGTATTCTTCCTTGGCGCTAGATCCATCTAGATCTAATCACTTATACTCAATGTGGTACTTTTAATTTAAGGTTGGGTGTTTCTCTTTTTTCCTAAGCCTCCTGTTATCACGAATCATGTAGTTGCCCCATAAGGTGATCCTGTTGATTTTTCTGAGCAGCATCGAGACCCATTCTCTTCAGAGAATGGGGACACCTGGTCCGAGACCACAGTGTAGACTCAACCCAGTGTTGAGTGACCTTTCTGTTGAATGGTAGATATTTGGTCTGGGACCATGATATAGACCCAGCTCTACCCTTGGTAGACTCAACCCAATGTTGAGTGACCATTATGTTGAATGGAAGACATCTGGTTCGAGACCACGATGTGGACCAGTCTAGTACTGGTAGACTCAGCTTATTTCTGAGTAGCCATTCTCTGGGAGAATGGAGGCACTTGGTCTGTTACCAAGTATTTGACCTAGGGTCAAATTATGCAGCCCATGGCTGAGGCACCTGGTCTGTTACTAGGAAAGCACTGTAAGCCCTAGACTGGGTCTAGGCATGTGTGACACTTTGACCCTTGATCTATGGGCTTTGTGTACTTCTCCAAGGATTAGCTACCCTTGGTTAAGTTACCCTAGTACCTGATCTAGGTGTCACACAAAGTGTGAGATAAAAGCATTAGTAACTCTCTTGGTTTATGATGATGTACTTTTGGAATCAAAAAGACCACAGGGGCACTTGGAAAAAGGCTAAAGTCAAAAGTCAAAAATACATAAGGACTTTTGGACCATAGGAAAAGGGACCACAAGTGAAAGTCAAATTACATAAGGACTTTTTGGGTAAAAGTCAAAGTTACTAAAAGGTAAAAAGGTAAAAGTGAAATTAGGAAAAGAATAAAATATTAATATTTTATCTTTCCTAATTTTGGTCCACTTATAGGTGACTATAAGGCTATAAAAGAAGATCAAGTCAATTCATTATCATATACACTCTTGCTCTCACAAGTGAAGCTGCCCTTACTGAAGAATTTGTTGAAGGTTGCCTTTATGCTTTTGCCCTAGCTAGGGCATCCATCTATTTTCTGTTTTTACCCTAAGCTAGGGTTTGACTCCTTCCTCCACAAACAGCAATAGTTTCTCACTGTCTTCTTTCGTGAGTTAGCGTTTCAACAAAACCCTCACGTCACCTTCAGATCTGTTCACGGGCAAGTTTCTTCACAGACAGGGTTCTTCTATCCTCCACCAAGCATGCCACCTTTCGTCACGGGCTAGCCCACTTCATTTTCGGCACCCGAGTTCATCTACAGTCAGCCCCGTAGGGCTTGGGCAGGCAACCCTAATCCCTCGGCAGCTTCCTGAGGGTTCGAGCTAAAGCCCTTAAGGCCGGTCAGCCCTCAGACCAGACAACTGAGGCCCAGAACTAATCCGAGCAAACAAATCCGAGTTTGGGCAGCCACGGATTCACCTCGAGCAGGCTGCTAATAATTTGGGCAGCAGGCACCTGGACTCGGGCAGCAAGAAATGAGACCCGGCCAGCAGGAACTGAGACCCAGCCAGCATGAAGTTGAACTCGGGCAAGCTAGCAGTTAATTCGAACAATCACAAGCAGCATGAAGTTGAACTAGGGCAAGCTAGTAATGAATTCGGACAGTCACGGGCAACATGAAGTTGAACTCACGAGCAGTTGATTTTTGTTTTCGGGCAGCCTGTCATAATTTTCTAGGCAAATCTGGAAATTTCTACAGCTAGGGCTTGAAACCCTCAGCCTGATTTTTGCTAAGAAAATTTACTGTAAACTGTGGTTAAACCCAAATTGGGGTTTGAGGAATTTTTTGAAGAATTTCTAAGTCATGTCATTTGCAAGATGAGCTACTAATGCTTTTTGGGGGTTTTGTCCTTTGAAGGTTTCCCCAGTGAAAAATCTTGTGTTCATGTGTCCATTGTGTTGATGTGATTTTTACTACACTTATCATTTGTTATTTAAGTTTATCTGCAAATTTTTAAGTATTTATGCTAATGCTAAAATTCAACAGATCCTATCAAGGATGGCAAAGAAAAGGCAACTAAAGTCGCGACCTACGATATCCAAGACCTCTCCAAGAACTCAGATGTCATGCCAATCAAGGATACCAACACTTCGGACTTAATGAAAGTACTAGGCCCAAGGGGAGTCCCTATAACCAAGATCCCTAAAAATAAGGAAGGAAAGTAGATAGTCCAGGGAAACTTGATTAAATCTCTTAGTATTATGTTTAATTAGAGTTTTGTACCATTACTAGGAGATTACGAGTGTCTGCCTATGGGGGGTAGAGTAAGTGGTAAAGTTGAAATGTTGTAAATGGTTCTACATGGAAGGTCTCATGTTCGAATCCCCCCAAAGTTGCATGTGCGCCATGGTTAGGTCCCTGTCGATGCACCTAAGGTTATAGTGGTAGCGAGATTAGATCCCGTGACCCCGTGTCACACGAGTACCAGTCCAATCCCTAGTTGTCGATTCCCCTAGTCAAAAAATAAAAATAAAAATAAAAAGAGATTACGAGTGTCTGAGTAAAAAGCCCAAATTTACCCAAGGGTTTTGATTATGGAAAATTGAATCTAGGGGTAAATGGTGTAATTAAGCGAAATTGGACACTAGGATTGATTGCTAGGTATAAGATAAGGTGATTAGAGGTAAAACTAACAATTCCCAGTTCGCGGATCTTAAAAATACCCACTCTTCCCAAGGAGGCCGTCATCCCCTAAGAAACAGCCAGTGTGTGAGGTGGGCAAATGGAGTTCGATGATCGTGAAAATTTAGACTTAGGGGTTTTATGATTACTTCAAAGTGCGTTTTAAGTTTTATACCCCACCGCAAACCAGAACCTACAGATCTAAGAAATGAGGGTTTGATGAAAGGAAAATGCAGCGCCCAATTGGATACTGTGAAAAAGGATAGAGCTTACCTGGGAGAAACGTACCTAATGTTTTTGAGAATGAATGTCGAAGTGATGAAGATTATTTCCGCATAGATCAAGTGAAGAAATGATGAAAATCTGGCTTTGTTGAAATCGCCAAAGGAAGCCAAATGCGCCCTCTCTCCTGCCAAGCCAAGTGAATAACAATGAGAACAGCGAGAAAACTGACAAATGTTGAGAGAAGTAAACAAATAAGAGAGCAAGAAATCATAAGATAGAAATACTCCCTCTATCCACCAATCCGAAAAGAAGAGCAAGGAGGACGTCTCCCACGGGTGCGCCCCTCTCCAAGTCGACTTCTTTGTCAAACAAATAAAATAGATCCAGAAAAAAATATACCACAGATTCACCAATAATCTCCAATGCAAACAAGAAATAATGTCAGTCAGTCACACCGAACATTCTTCAAGCATCCCCAACAAACAAGAGATCCCAGAAAAATTTCTCTATTATTCTTCAAGAGCCAATGGTGCCAAATTTCCCGATGGAATACAATGGGGGGCCTCTTGTCTTAATATAGCTTCCGAAAGACGCAAACCCTAACTTACTTTGGCATCCGACGGTTGAAATTATAACATCAACGATGGAGATCTACTTTACATGGAACAATACATGGATCAAGTTGACTAGATCAAGGGGGGCGCACTTTTTGCCCAATAATGCCTTGTCTAAGTCAAAACATAGGATAACATAAGATATAGCATGATAATACATCAAAGGGGGTCACTAGGGGCTTAATTCTCCCTAGGCCCCATTACAACATCAAATCATAAGATGTAACAATGTGATACATCATATAACATGTTAGAAAGTGACAACAAGGAAGGTCTTCCCGCATGAGAGACAAGCAGAGCACGCAAAGGGCCCATACAGCAGGGAGGTCGTACAGCAAGAGATCGTACAGACCGTATAGTCGGATGGATCCGTACAGCGGGTCGTAGGGATTCTGTAGAGACTGTACAGTGCAGGACCATACAGCAACAGTCGGACAACTGCCTTGGGATCTGTGCCCTACCTCCAGGTTTTCCTCAGTGTTTTGGATGATTTGATTTTGCCATCTAAGGCATAAATCAAAATTTCTGATTTGTAAAAGCTCCATATTTTCTTAATAAAAATATCATCTCATGCTGTTGCACCAGCTTTCCCATCTTGGGTTTTGTCAAGGGCTTTCTACCCAAAAAGACTGTCGTTTCTATTGATGTGATTGATGTTGTGAATGGTTCTATGTTAGTTATATTCTGTTGCATACTAGTAAAGAAGTACATGTGAGGTTATTTCAGTAATTAAATTAAATATATTGTTTTAACCCTAGTTGTGCTTTAAAGCAAAATTTACATGGTATCAGAGCTCTGGTGAGCTAAAACTGAGAGATTTGCAGCAGCAGTGATAGATCGACGACATATCTATTGGAAGACACAAACCTAGACTTTCAGATCTAGGGTCTGACAGGTAACACTTCACTATGGCCGTGCAGTTGAGAGTTGAGGGTAGACTCCAGGGGGCACAAAACTTTCCTACATGGAAAGAAAGGATCACAAGGATCCTGGACGTCAGTGATGCTGCAGAGCACATTGAATCCACAAAAGTTGCACCCACAGATCCGACAGATTTGATAGCCTGGAAGAAGATTGATTCCAGAGCCATGTTGATCATCTTGGATGGGGTGAAGGTCTACATAGTCCCTCATTTTTCCGGGAAGAAGACTGCATTAGAGATGTGGAAGGCTTTGGAAAGTCTATACCAGAGCAAGAATGAAAACCGAAAGATGGTGCTGCAAGAGAGGATTCGCAACACCAAGATGGCCAAGGAAAAAGGAGTGTTGCCTTATCTCACAAGGCTCACACAGATAAGGGATGAGCTTGGAGTTGTTGGCTCTAAGACCGAGGATGAGGAGCTAGTTCGGATAGCCCTCAATGGCTTCTCTAAACCTTGGGACACCTTTGTCAAAGGTGTTGTGTGTAGGAAGAAGATCCCTGATTGGGAGAGACTATGGGATGACTTTGTGAAGGAGGAGACCCACATGGGTCAAGGATCAGGCTCATCCAGTAGTGCCCCACAGATTGTGGATGAGGAGGCTCTAGCCATGACAGGAAAGAGCAAGGGTAAGGAAAAGAGGAAGAACTGTAGTAAGAGGAACCTTGACGTGTCAAAGGTCAAGTGTTTTATCTGCCACAAGCAAGGACACTTTGCCTCCTAGTGCTCAGACAGGAAGAAGAAGAGTAACACTCAAATGGTTGGATCTGGAGAGGTGGAGGAGTTCAGCAGAAACTTCAATGAGGAGTTTTGCTTGATAGCTTGCATGGCAAGCACCACAGGGAGCAGCATATTGTACATCGACAGTGGAGCATCTGGTCATATGACTGGACAAAAGAGATTCTTCAAACACTTGTAGGAGAGTGGAACTGGGATCCACATTGAGTTGAGTGATGATGCGCGGTATCAGGCGCAAGGAGTTGGCACTGTTTCATTTGAAAGGGAGTCTAGCAAACCCCTCAGTTTTGTCGATGTGTTATATGTTCAAGGGTTTACCAAGAACCTCATATAAGTCTCCACTCTAGAGGACAAGGGATATCAGGTGAAGTTCCGAGACCATACAGTGTATATCAGGCCCAAGAGGTCAGATAGGAGCTTGGATAAGGTGATTGGCATCAGGAGCGGGAAAGTGTATAGACTACGCTTTGAGCCTGCAAAGGCTCTAGTCAGTAGCGGTAGCAATGAGGGTGAGTTGTGGCATAGGAGGATGGCACACTTACACCATGGAGCACTGAGGCACTTGAGACAGGTTGTCATTGGAGTTCCTCAGGTACAAGAGGAGAAGCATAACCATAGCAAGGATTGTGCTTTGGGAAAGAACATCAAGAAGCCTTTCCCACAGAGTGAGCACAAGTCTAAAGAGCCCCTGGACTTGGTGCATTCGGATGTATGCGGACCTATGAGTGTCCATTCTTTCAATGGTTACAGTAATTGTGTAACCTTCATTGATGACTATTCCAGGAAGACCTAGATCTATTTCATGAAGGCCAAATCAAAGGTCTTTGAGAGGTTCCGAGAGTTCAAGACTCTCGTGGAGAACCAAATAGGAAAGAAGATTTGGGTGTTGAGGACAAGCAACAGGGGTGAGTACACCTCCAATGAGTTCTTGGAGTATTATTCAGCAGAGGGGATAAAGAAGGAGTGGTAGAGCGGAAGGACAGGATTGTGGTAGGAGCAGCTAAGGCCATGCTATTTGATCAGGGATTACCACTATTCCTTTGTGCCGAGGCATACAGGACTGCAGTGTACATTCAAAACAATTGTACCCACACAGCTTTGGGGAGGAAGACACCCAAGGAGGTCTTCACAGGCAGTAGGCCAAATGTGAGTCACATTCGCATATTTGGCAGTGTCTGCTATTGTCATGTTCATGCTGACACTAGGAAGAAGTTGGACCCTTGTGGAGAGAAGGGGTTACTTGTTGGATAGAGTGAGACTTCGAAGTCATACAGAGTTTACAGTCCTGCTCGCAAGAGGATTATTCTGAGCAGGGATGTCCAGTTCGATGAAGATAGGGCCTTCCAGAGATCTATGGACTTACCAGCAGAGCAACAGCCAACACAAGACACAGGGATCAAGTTGGAGGAGCCATAGGTACAGGTACAGACACAGGGCATAGGTTCTGGTAGTCAGAGGGAGTCAAGTGGACAAGATCCTCCTATCTTTTACGGGGAGGATGAACAACATCATGAGGAAATCTAGCAATCGCAGCAGGCTGACACTAAGCCATTACCTAAGTGGTATAGGTCCACTGTTCAAGATTCCAGACAGGTGAATCTTCCACAGAAATCCTTTAGACGGAGCGTACCACCAGAGAGACTCAATTATATGGCACCGATGACAGAGTTGATTTACTGTGAACCTTCCAGTTTCGAGGAGGATGCACAACATGACGTGTGGCAAGAGGCCATGGTTGAGGAGTATGACTCAATCATGAAGAACCAGGTATGGGAAATTGTGCCGAGACCTTAAGGCAAGAAGGTGGTGGGATCCAGGTGGATCTACAAGGTGAAGCATGCAGCAGATGGAGGCATGGATAAGTACAAGGCACGCCTCATGGCAAAGGGGTTTTCACAGAAGGAGGGTATTGACTATGAGGAGACCTTCGCCCTTGTTGCTAGGCATTCTTCCATACGGACCATTATCTCACTACCAGTTGAGATAGGTTAGCGAGTCCATCAGATGGACATTAAGACTGTCTTCCTCAACGAAGTGATAGAGGAGGTATATATTGAGCAACCAGAGGGGTTTGATGTGGAGAAGAGGGAGACACATGTATGCAGACTGCATAGAGCTCTTTCTGGGCTCAAGCAGGCACCTCGAGCATGGTACTCGAGGATAGAAAACTATCTATGGGAGATGGGAATTCAACTAGGTGAGGTTGACCACAACCTGTACTTCTTAACAGGTGAGGTGCCTCTCATACTGGTCTTATATGTAGATGATCTCTTTCTTACGGGAGATGAGAGACTGATTGACGACTACAAGTCCAACCTTGCAGTTGAGTTTGAGATGAAAGACCTTGGGTTGATGCATTACTTTTTGGGCTTGGAGGTTTGGCAGAGAGATCGATGCTTTTTCATTAGACAGGGGGAGTATGTAGTAGAGATCCTGAAGAGATTCAGGATGGTGGACTGCAAGCCTATGGTCATACCTCTAGTTTCCAACTAGAGGAAGATTGATGCATCACGGTCAGATGGATTTGATCTTACCTTGTATCGTCAGCTTATTGGATCGCTTATGTATCTAATCAACACACGGCCAGACATCAACTTTACAGTCAACTCTTTGAGCAAGTTCATGGTGGACCCTAAGAGAGTGCATTGGATGGCTGCGAAGCACATACTTCGTTACATCATAGGTACAGTGGAGTATGGATTGGTTTATGAGCGCAGGGGGAGTGTACAGTTAGCATGATTCAGGGATGTTGACTGGGCAGGATGTGTTGAAGACCGAAAGAGTACTTCAGGATGTTACTTCAACATTGGATCAGGGGTTGTCTCTTGGTTCAACAGGAAGCAGAAATCGATTGCATTGAGCTCGGCAGAGGCCGAGTACATGGCTGGTTGTGAGGGAATGTGGATGAAAAAGTTAATTTTAGGGTTGTTCGAGTGTGAGCTAGAGGCTACAATAGTTCACTGTGACAATCAGAGTGGCATTAGGCTATCTGAAAATCCAGTGTTCCATAACCAGAGCAAACACATAGACATCAAGTACCACTTCTTGAGAGATTGTGTTCAGAGAGGAACCATTCGGTTGGAGTACATACAGACAAATGAGCAGTTGGCGGACATTTTCACCAAGGCACTTTGCAGACACAGTTTTGTGAAATTCAGGGATAAGTTGGGGTTGTTACCAAATCCCTTCCTCGTTGAGAGGGAGTGTTAGAAAGTGACAAAAAGGAAGGTCTTCCTGCATGCATGTGTCCTTGCATGCAGAAGACTTAAATTAGGAAGCTAATTGCATTTAATTTATTTTTCCTATGTTTACTTTGGAAAATAAATTAAAGTGATTTAATTATTAATTGACTTTATAAAGTGAAAGTGAAATTAGGGTTTTCGATTTGCATAAAATTATAAAAGAAAGATCAATTGGTGGAGAGGACACAGTTGCATTTCGACAAAGACGGAGGAAGAAGTGTGAGAGAGAGAATTTTCGCAAAGAGGACGAAGGAGCAAAAATTCCGAAAGGAGACCAAAGACAGAGGAGAGAAACAGGCAAAGCAGGCAGAGGGATCGTACAGCAGGGAGGTCGTACAGCAGGAGGTCGTACAGACCTTACAAACATACGGATCCGTAAAGCAGGTCGTACGAATTCTGTACGGACCGAACATCACCCGGTTGTACAATGCAAGATCATACAGTAGCAGTCGTACAGCTACCTTGGGATCTATGCCCTACCTCCAGGTTTTTCTCAGTTTGTTTTAGGTGATTTGATTTTGACGTCTAAGGCATAAATCAAAATTTCTGATTTGTAAAAGCTCCATATTTTCTTAATAAAAATATCATCTCATACTACTGCACCGGTTTTCCCATCTTGGGTTTTGTCCAAGGGTTTCTACCCAAAAAGACTGTGTCGTTTCTACCCAAAAAGGCTCTGTCGTTTCTATTGATGTGATTGATGTTGTGAATGGTTCTCAGTTAGTTATATTATGTTGCATACTAGTAAAGAAGTACATGTGTGGTTATTTCAGTAATTAAATTAAATATATTGTTTTAGCCCTAGTTGTGCTTTAAAGGAAAATTTACATAGCCAAGGTGAGGGGCGCCCCTTGGGGGACATCCTCACCAACTTAGCCTAATAAATAATGTCGGACGAACTGATGACTGAAACTAGTGAAGAAGTGTATGAAGAGCCATAATACATCATTTGGATAGATTTCCCTGCCATTTCCTTTACCACACAAGCCAAATCGATTTTCCCAGTGGTTTCCTAGTTCATTTTCTGATGGCACAATCTCTGAAAATCATAAAAACCATCATATCTTCTTTTAGGCTGAGCGCTGGGGCAAACTGACTGCATAGAAGTATCTGGAGACATAGAAGAATGGTATAAGTGACTACTCATACCCCTTGGAACACTATGGTGCTCTAGGAGAACCAAAATCACTGCAATAATAATATAATCTAACCAATAATAAAGTGATAATAATCATTGATCATGCAATCTAAGGCCAAACTCTTAAAACTGAAACCGCAGTATTGGTCCTAGGCATGTCTAGAATAAATATAAGCCCTATCAAAATTTTAGACATTGCCTTGGGAACTGTGTTTGACTTGGTCAGATGGGTTGACCAGGTCAAAGTACCCAAACTAAAGGTGAGATGTTGAATTGAGCTGAACCTACAAGCATCCAAGGTAAGAACTGCTCTAAGACGTATACTAAAACCCAACTTAAATCATGTCATTCATAATCATGGTGACAATAATAATAACAATTAATAAGATATACATGTTTTTTAAGTAATCATTGAATCTTTTGGAAGTCGCTTGCATATGCCATACTTACAAAGCTTAAACAATATGCTAGTGTTGGGCAAAGGTGGAAAACAAGGCTAACGTAAAAGGGGAATGACTTATAATGATTTTGCCATATGATCTCTCTGAATGATGTCAAGTACACACGTGACACAACTACAATGACATACGCATGACGAATAAACAATAGGGAATAGTGGTGTCTCACAAGGCAGTATAAGCGCTAACCAAAACGCCCCCAACCCGTCCGGATTCCAATTCTAGTCTAAATCATAACTTGGAGGGTTTAAATCGCAATTTTAACGATCTGGGTGGTTTTAAAATCAGGGATTTAGTCTCTAACAATGAAATAAGATTGTTGAAATTGCAAAATGGTGAAAATGACAATTTCCCAACAAAAATTTGACTGGTTATTATCAAAAATCGACTGAAAAAAGCAGGGTATTTTAGTTGTCTTCTATCCTACTCGGTGTCTCACAAGTGGATGAGTTGATCTGAAAAGAGTCCATTCAACTTTAACATGTCTACAACTCACATCCAAGCTAGCAATCAAGCTCTGTGAGAATCTTTTCTAGGACCCTTGCGTTGAGTACACAAGAAACTATAGTGAAGAGATTCTAGGGGACACTTAGAATTAGTTGCCCCTTACTCCATCTCACATCAAAACCCGTAGGCTTTGTGAGGAATTAATCATTACATTTCAATAAGATGGCCAGCAGTCTTTAGATTTAGCATTTATTTATCCACTACTTTATTTTGGTCTTTCACAATTTCATTTCATAGCCCTTTTTGAGTTGTCTAAAGACACAACTTGCATTTTTATTTGAGGGCTTGCATTTCTCAATATATTACATATAACACATAATGCATGTAATGATGCTAGACATATTGATTCAAGTTTGAACTGACACTCTTCGGGCAACTAGGGGGGAATATCCACAGATAGGACCAAACATCGGGGGCAACCGACCAGATAGGTTAAGGCTTCAAAACCCAACTCACCTAAGCTCAAGAACCAACACCAGCGGGTTCTCCTATCCCTAAAGGATCAAGGCTTCGGTAAGTTTTGATGCACAACTCAAGGCCAAGACACAAAACAACATGGGATCCATCATGCATAGGGGTCAAAGTAGGGAAAATGATCTTCAATCTCATAGGTCTCAATCAATCATAAGTCATGGGAGGAGAATCAAATTATGGATGAACTGGATGGATGGGGACAAGTGATAAATGGAACTAGCATAACATTAAAGTCTAAAGTTTGTGTAAAGCATTGCATAAGCAATAGTCTTCCACATTAGGTTCTTTAATCATTCTCAACACAAGTTTAAGCTTCAGCATATACATAATATAAGCATAAGTCACCACAATCATCATAACATAACAAGTTTAGGTGTTATGTATACATCAAAGAGCAAAATCCAACCAAGGAGTTCTTAGAAAGTGGCAACAGGGAAGGTCTTCTATCATTGGCATGTGTCCTTGCTTGATGGAAGATATAAAACAGGAAGCCAAATTGATCGTTGCCTTTATCCAAAGTTTAGACTTAGGAAAAGTGCATTAGGTGATCTAATTTTAAGTCGAGTTAATGGAGGCAATTTTATAAAGTTCCAGTGAAATATAATTTAAGTGATGGCTAATCTAATCTTGGCCATTGATCTCACCGGAGGATCTCATCCATTGATCCATAGTGAGAGTTAGGGCTTTTGCTTGGCCATTTAGTTAAAACGAGATTGATTTGGTGGAGAGGACACACGCATTGCTAGAGAGAGATTTCTTGCTCATAGCTTTCAAGCCGAATAGTGAGATAGAAGTTTGCACAAGAATTTTCAGAGAGTGAGACAACTGAACTATCCCCAGACATCGACAAAGTTGCACAGGAAAATCGCAGGAGGTCGTACAGTGATGCAAGGAGGTCATACAGTGATGCAGGAGGAGCCTACATGACATCGGCAAATCGTATGCGGTCGCATGGGTGATGCAGCCGACCGTATGGGTGGCGTCAACATCCGTACAGTGACGCAGAGGTCGTACGGCTGACGTAGAGGCATGAGGGTGACGCAGGCAGTGACGCAAGGGGGTCGTACTATCTTTGTGGGTTTTTTCCTCCACAAGTTTCGATTGTACGATTTTGCCAAGTTGGGTAAAATCGATTTTTGGATTGTATTGTTCTAAATCTTGCTAATAAAATATCTTCTCAGACTGCTGCACCGGTTTTCCCATCTTGGGTTTTTTCGAGGTTTCCATACCCAAAAATATTAGCGTCTCTATTGGTGTGATTGTTGTTACATGTTTCTCAGTATTTACTTTTCGCTACATAATTTGTGAAGAACTCATTTCTGGTTAACAGTAATAATCATAAATATATATATATATATATACTGTGTAGCTCAAGATTGGGTTTAAAGGAAATTTGCAGGAGCCATATACATGCTCTCACCATATACCTGTCTCTATCTGAGATGCCCATCTGTACTGTGTACTATATCCGCTACTCTGCTCAATCATCTCAATGGACAAGGAGATGCCAGTCCTGGCGAGGAAACAATCTGAAACTATTGTTGAACAAAGGCTCTCAATGGCTCAGGCTGCACAAAATGATTCATGTTGTATCCCCATCCATATGTTTGGCTCATGAAACATAAAGAGATCGCACTCTATATGTCGCGGATGCTACGTCATGGTAGCCCACCTACAATATATGTGATAACACATGCTCAACCCACTCTCAACTTCCATACACCACATCCATTTCCTAGATCTAGATCCATCCACCCAAGATCCAACTCTTGTATCCATCTTTCAACTTTTAGAGTGTCTTCAATTTGTTCGCTATCCCTCATAGGCTAGTTGGAGTCTCCCCCTTGATTTTGTTCATAGCTTGATCTAAAGCGACAAGAGCCCGTCTAGTGTGACAACTACACTCCTAGAGTAGTGGACGAGGCCCTTGCAGTGTCACCTGGTTAGCTGCCCTACCTCTACCGTCTCAGATAGGATATCATTGGTGGTTGCTACACTTTGAGTGATAACAACTCCTTACAATAGGTATCTCAATGCCAACAGACAACAAGGCAATTCTGCTTATTTTGAAAAATCCATGTCGTCCTCACTTTGAGGGAGGCGTCTAAACTCTTGAAGGACTGTTATGGTCTTTGAAATTCCTTGTCTAGTTCTTCTTGTCGTTATCTCTCATTAGCCACTGCTTCTTTGTACATTAGTCGAGACAGATACAAGTTCTTTTCCTTTCAAATGCTAGGGATTATGATTAGAAACCCCAAACAAAAAGAAGATCCAAAATCCATTCCTGACAATGAGATATGATCCATTTCTGACATGGAGTTCTTTGCATGATTTTACCTCATCCAACCAAGATATATGTTCTTTGAACTCTGTTTTATATGTTGCTGACAATTTAAAGGAGCCTTCCCAAGTTCCAACACGTTTGTCATGCAGTATAACTTGGGAAAAACCCTCAGTAGAGCAATTCTTAGAGTTGCACAGTTGAAAGCAACATGAAAATAATAGAAGATATATGAGAATAACGCACGCATATATAATTATGCACATGCACGTACAAAATCATAGATAGCAACAAAAGAAGTATGTTTTTTTAACACAAAGCGGGATAAGTGCAAAGGATCATCTTATGGAAATAAAATAGAACACACACACCCAAGATAATAACATGCAGAGAATGATGGCCATCATCCGGGTCTTCTGCATGCCTCGAAGGTTACCTCATCCAACCAAGATATATGTTCTTTGAACTCTGTTTGAGGGGTCACAACACTTTATGTAAGCCTTCCAAACATTTCTGTCATACAGTATAATTTGGGAAACTCCCTAGACACAGCAATTCCTACAGTTGCACAGTTCAAAGCAATATGAAAAGAATAGAAAAGGATAGATGAGAATAACACATGCATATCTAACTATGCACATGTATGTACAAAACCATAGATAACAGCAAAAGCATGTTATCTTAATTCCAAACAGAATACATGCAAAGGATCATCTCGTGAACTTAAAAAAGAAGACACACACCCAAGACAAGAACATGCAGAGAATGGCCATCCTCTGCGTTTTTTGCATGCCTCTTATACTAGATAATCAAGCTTGGGGTTTGAACAGATGGTTTAAGGAGAAACATGGTTTAACGATTACCTAATTATAAACTTATTCTAATCATTCCTCTTCATATTTAATGAAATTTTATAAACATTGACCACTATCAATCTCCTTTGCTAGATTCAAGCATCCTAATCCAACTGACCAAGACAGTATAATCTTTACAATAGAAGTAGAAGAGAGACTAAAATAATAAATTGGCACACAAGTAACCAATAATTATTCAACGGGAACTATTAACACCCAAAAGGAATTTCTTCAAAATTCATATTAGGCACTCAGTAGGGATGGTTCATGGATACATTATAGGATGGATTGGTCGATTCTTCCATCTTTCAGCATCCACCACTGTTCATGAGTGCTACTCAGACTTGGCACATGGTCGTTGGTCTTTTATTGATAACGAATTAAGGATTTGAAAAGTTCTTGGTGTTGATCCTCAACATCGACCTAATTGTGAAGTGTCGCAACATAATGCATGAAGGTCGCTCTCCCCATGAGTTGTTTCCTTGATGTCAATTAACAATCTATTCACCCTAAGTTTGCCTTATACGCATTGCCACTTTCCTCATGTACATTACCCTTTCGCCTCTTACGTCAATCTTGGAAACACAAATGAAGCCTCAAAACACAACTTGGTTGCAAAATTAAGATTTGTTGTTTGTTAATAGTCTTGTTCGTACAGGCTTTAGCTGTGTAGAAAACAGTTCAATGATAGCCACAACAGATGCAAAAGTAACAACTAAGTTGTTAAGCTTTTTGAAAGATTACTTACAAATAGTAGGCTGCAAAAGAGGCCTCTATTAATTGTTGGCAAATCATCTGGAGGTAAGCATGCCAATATGATAGGCCTTGCTTTAAGTAAAACAATTGTTGTAGGGGAAATGAAAGCTAATCTTGGTGGAGTTCTATAGAGGGATGGTTGAATTTCACCCATAGATTATGTGATGTGTCACGATTGGAGGTTGTTGACAAGAATGATGCCAACAACATTGCCTTGCAAATAGAGCAACAAGTTAAAAGTGGAGAGAATGTGAAGGCAACAGACTCTTGGTCCCAACTGGTGTCATCAATTGGCTCAGCTAGCAATGGTGTGAACTTCTACAATTTTCTACTTGATTCAAGTGTTGACCCTCTATCTTCCCCAACATCCACACTTCACAGTATGGTTATCAGTAGTCCAGGGCTAGGTTACCAAGATACAGATACAAATCCACCAGATTTTTGAAAAGCCAAGATTCGGATAAGGCCAGGATATGTCAAGTACAAAAATAGAATAATATTATTTTAATTTTAGAAAACATATTCGAAGTTTATAATCAAAACCATTCATGCATCACATCATTAGAATTGAAATCATTAGATAGTTTATAAATATGAACACCGAAAAAATGAAAACTAAAGTGATATATGTTGCCTCATACAAAAGCATAATAGTAAATACAAAAATTAGTCATCAATGATGACTCTACTAATATGACAATGTAGAGTAGATCGAATTACATATCCAGAAATGGGTCTACATCCTCATCATTTGCATATTGCAGCCCTACATCATTAATCAACATTGGAATTTGGGACGTTGGGAATGTTGTAAGTTGCAGAAGAAGGTTGGACTGGTGGTGTAACATCGTCAAGTAGGTTAAGGTGAGTCATGCCATTCAATGACATGTTTAAGTTGGATATCTCAAGCTCCACATCCCACATCCTGCTCGGGCCTTTCTTATACTCTGGATTAGAATGTGATAGAAGGTGTAGGTTGGAATGAACATACACAAGATCCTCAACCTTTGCTCCTCCCAGTCTATTTTGCTTCACTTGATGGATGAAGCCATATGTACTCCAATTCCTTTTAGTTGATGAGAAACTAGCAACCTGCAATAACAGCTTGGTGCCCAAAGTCAAGAGATGAATGCTTTCCCCACCATGGAAGCCCCACCAAGTAATAGGATCAAAATGACCCCGATCATCCATTGCTAGTGGATGTGAAAAGTTACAAGTGTATTGTACAAATCCTCCAAATTCCTCACGTACTTCCAGCGCAGTTCCCACATCCCTGTATATCTTCCTCAATGGTGTCTTATATCCCTGTACCGCTTTAGAATCCTTGTTTGGAGTCGTCCAAACAGGTAAAGACAAATTTTGGATTGATAATATTTAATGTGCAATACATAGGCCAAAAGGTGTAATGGTACGGTCATTTTGATCCACCTTTTCGTATGGTCATTTTGATCCACCTTATGGTCCTTTATTTCATTTTAAAATACTTCAAAAGGATCACTTCCACTTGTCGTGATAATTTCCCTTATTCTCTCTAGCATACTATCTATGTTTTCATATACATTCCCCAAGGCATATCTATGTCAAAAATCCTAATCATGGTCAAGATTGGTTTTGTAAACTGCAAAAAATATTAGAACTCATCAAGAATGATAGACTTGATTTTTTGTCCCCTATCAAAAGTAGAAGTCCTCCACAATTCCTAAAGAGGTTCGATGATCATCGCCTGTAATGCTTGTATGACCTCTACAAGCCTCTTTATGACTAGATTGTGGGAGGTGAAACGAGTTTCAACTACCTACATAAGTTTTGAAATTTCAAAACTCAAACTAAAAATCATATACGAATAAAATTAAGAATTCATAATACAAATAACATTTATTAAAAAGGGAGTACCTTCAATAGCTCCAACTTTGCAAAACCCCGATATATGGCCTTAGACATTGAATGATTGGTGATGAACATTTGGGTCTCTTTCGATGATACATATATTTCGTTGATCCACTCAATCTCATTAATCTTGGCAAGAATAAGGTTCAACAAATGCACCGCACATGGAGTCAAAAATATGTGACCATGTGGATCCTCCACAATCAACCCTGCAACTCTACATACCTGTGTCTTGTCCATGATGACTTGGACAACATTCTGTGGCCCCACACTTTCTATTGCATCAATAAGAATATAGGAGATGAATGTTGCATCTTTCTCCACTCCTTTGCAATTAACAACCTTCATAAACATTGCCCCTTGGGGGCATATTACAATAACATTTATTAAAGGACGATTTTTTTGTCTCTCCATCCATCAGAAACTATGGACAACCTTGTTTCCATCCATGTAACCTAGATTGAATGCAACTACCTATCCACAAATTGTCTTTATGATGTCCACAAAGTGGTCCAAACCTTTTCATAACCAGGGCTCTTATATCCTTTTGGTGTTTCATTGACCGCCTTAATCATTTGTTTCCGAATCCCAATAAGGTGAGCACACCAAATTGAATGCTATCCCATTTGCATAAATACAACGAACTACATACTCATCAGCTATGCCTCTACCATGGTTATTACATGTTGCTTCTGGAGGTCCTAGAGTTGTCCCTTTATTCGTTGTGGCAGAAAAGTTTCTCTTTTACTAGTTGTGGCAACAAGTCTAGATGGCAATGTAGGCTTAGCTACAAAACCTTGCACGGGGAATTTTCCCTTAGCATGTCTCCTATCAGCAGCTTCTTGCAAAGATGCATAGAACATAAGTTTTGCAAGACTCGAACCTAGTCCACGTTAACCATTTGGATCAGCGCATATCAACACCGTTGTGTTAGTCTGCCCAGTGAGATGGCCCTTCACCCAAGTGTATCATCCATTTCGGATGCACTTGCATTCACTACATTTCCATTTGTATGAACTACCCCTGGTATTTTTGCCAATAATTAAAATTTCCATATACTGCCATAATGGAGTCCATGGGTTTTTAATGAGAATGGATTCCTATACCCCCTGACTATGTTGTTGTGGTTCCATGCCTACAGCATTTGTGCATATAATCAAGTATATCCTATTAAGCTAAGTTGCACGAAAGGGGGGAAACGTGACCCCCCAAAAATTTGGAGACGAGGAAACGTGATATATATACATATATATATATAGCAAGATCATTTACAAAAATGAATGTGAAATATAAATCATACATGTCGATGAATGATTTCATATATCGAGATCCTATTCATCAATAGCACCCTATGCCTCCCTCCTCTAGGCTCTAGCCCTTGCCTCTAACTTGAATTTCAATGTTGATCCTCCAAGGACATTAGTGAACGACTAAACACCTTACAATTTTGATGAAACTTCATAATCCAATTGTTAAAATAAGGTAGAAAAGCTTCCCATGCTTAATAAGTGATTTTGCTTGAGTGAAAATGTACATTTTTATTAAGGTCGTGATAGAGGAGTTCAACTATCAACACCACCAACATCAAAGTACATATAGGGGTTGATATGCTTGAGTAAATGCCAATTCCATACCCTCATACATGATAAAATCTGGTGGAAACTTTGAAATCCTGAAAAACGATTAAGTTTGTTGAATTCTAAATGGGATCTAAAATTCTACTTTTTGTATATGAAGTCTGATCAGGTTGAAACCACTCTCAAACATCCTGAAACAATTAATGGCAATGTTAAAAATTTAAGGAAAAGGATGGAAAATAAAAGATAAGGAGAATGTAACTTTTACTTTAAAAATTTAACATTATCATTAAAATCACCAAATACTACTGCACCATAGCGATATTTTTTTGGAAACGAGACCTCATTGACTGCATCCGTATCGGAAACGCGTTTCCATAAGGACGAAACGTGTTGAAACGCGTTTCGTCCATACGGAAACATGTTTCCATGTCGTACGATACGCGTTTCCAAGTTTTGGTATGGTGAAACGATGGAAACGAGGTTGGGGCCCATGTTTCCAACAACAATGCTATTAAGATTCAAGAATCTATATATCATAAATTTGCATGATTAATCAAATTATTAGGTCACAATATCAACGTCTAGATAATAGTTTCCAATGAATTGTCATAAATGCAGAAAACAGTTTCCAATGAATTCTCAGAAATGCAAAATACAATTTCCAATGAATTCTCAAAAATGCACAAAACAATTTCCACTGAAAAGTAGACTATAGAAAAGGCTTGCATAAATTGCCATCAAACAAAGGCACAACTTTAGTAAGTTAGTTTGACTTGAAAAAAAAACATTTTGAAACAAAATCTTTAACAAATAGACAAAAAATAATAATACGGCATTGCACAAATCAATGAATCATTTAATATTTCATTAAATATTTCTCAAGTTAAAAACTTAAAGCATTTCACGATTCCCTAAAACCCTAAAGCATTTGCACCTACCATATATACTAGTTATATGTATGTAAATTTATTATGGGTCTAGCAAACATAGCTCTTGACAACTCCGTTATTTCTTGATCACCAGAGATAAATGGTTCAATAAAATTCTAACATGTATAAATAACCTCGGTAATATGTATAAATGAATCAAAGCGTAAAGGTAACCACTCTCTCGGCACTGAATAGACTCAAATTATTTAAACTGTTCTCCCGGTACTAAAAGGATGGCCTGTCGGAGCAGAAACAAGAGCATGTACACATGTAACCGGCTAACAGTATAATGATAAACGTAAACTATTAAACGATAGAAACAAGAACACATGGGCATGTAACAGGTGACAGATGACAATAATGATAAATGTCAAGTATTAAACTTCGATGACAAGCTGACAGCAAAAGCGTTAACGCATTATAACGAATACTGACATAGAGGTGGACAAAGAAAGCGTTAAACAAGCCAACAAGGTCGACGAGCCAAGTAATACAAAGAAAACACAGAAATTAAGACAAAGATAATCACAAGTTGCTAACGTTTTTCCATGCTTGTTTTCATTTGTTCCTGTATGCTACCTTAACTTGCGTTGGAGGAGACGATGTCTTGAAATTTAAAACAAAGCACCAAAGTAATCTCGAACATAGTTCCAAAACAAAACACAAAACACCAAAATAATCTCAAACAAAACGCTAATCACTCAAATGGATCAACAAGTCATTCGTTGAGTTATTATGTTGGATGTGGGGTATGTTGAATAGTGTTGTCATTGAAGTCCTTAGAAGTGCAAGTCAGATAATACTGATAAGGCAACATGTCATAAATATGTTTGATGATGTCCTTGGAAGATGGCACATAGAGAGAGTCCGAATGAGATCCCATGGTCAAGGTCTATGAGAATGTTGATGTACAAGAAGCATGTTTGTCCCTGAAGTATCATCAACAAAATATTGATACCAATAAAACGCCTTGAAGAAGTCTTGAACTCAAGCATTAAGAGCTTTGTAGAAGCAATACTGATATATGCACACAAATCTTCATGAAGTCAGCCCTCCCTTTTTCCTACAACGTTGAGTCTTTTAAGTAATACAAAAAGTGAAAGTCGACCCTTGTCTAAAGAGGCATTTGATACAAAAGGAGCAAGTCGGCCCAGTTAGGAGCAATTGCATGTATATAAATAGAGGACAACGACCCCCCCCTCCATTTCCATGTTGTTTTTGTGGAAAATCAGGAAAAGCGAGCCGTACAACTCAAAAACGCATTTTCGTCCATATGGACATGTTTCCGGCACAGGAAACATGTTTTCCTGACATATAGCATATGTACAACGCATTTCCGAAAACAAAAATGCCCCTCGACACTTCAAAACATTTTTTTTAAATTAGTTCTGACTTGGTCCTCTCTCTTGTTGCCTTGAATATTGAGGAACCTAAAAGTGGAATCGGCCTTTTATTTTTACACACTACATTCCACTATTGAGCGTGCTTCTTGTTCTATTTTTCAAGAGGATTATAAAGATGAGGATGATGACTATTAGTCTTTAGTATTTATTAGTTTGAGCTCTTGTTTTATTTCAATGTTCATTGTTCATAGTTTAATACATGTTGATGTAGCATTGTACTTGTAGCCTCATATATAAAGGCTAATTTTGGATGCATCCTTCTTTTCTGAAGGTCCCATCTTTAGGAATCTTGTCCTCAATTATATGGTGAGAACACTTGATTTGAGCATCACTGTCGTACCAGATACTTCTACCCATAAGACATGGGTAAATCTTAATTACAGATCATTGGTTTCACAACCTCCATAGTGGACCTGACATAAATGTCCACAAGGGTTAGCTAGTATCCAATGTATTATCCATCAATAAAATAGTTATGCTACTTATCAATAAGATAACAATTCAATTTAAATAAATAACACTTATTTCACAAAACATTAAATACTTCTATTTGCTTGTTTGGTTGACTCCCTCTTGATCCCTACCACCTAGCAGAGATCACCAAGGTTGTAGAACTTTGATTAAGTTTTGAATTCCTGGAACTTGCTGAAAAACTTCATCCTTAGTCCCCATGTCTTTGGATGCACTAGATCCAAGATCACATTGGATCTACATTCATAGTTTGGGAAAGATCCCTTGGCATTATCTGCAAACTTCATTATGCTTCATCTAAATCTAGCTGATAGGAGGCTTCTCCTACTCTTTAACTACATGCTTGGAATTGTTTCCAAGATCCTTCTGAAAGAATTCCCGTAACATGTCAAGTGCTTAGAAACACCACTATCCACTAACCAAACACCACTCCCTTGATTGATAGTACTTTCAAGGATATGATTCTTCATCTAATGTCTCCTTTGACTTCTTGTATGAAGTAAGCTCATCATCATCCACCATATGACCATAATGCTTCCTTTTTCCCTTTTTGTTCTCTTGAGTGCAATTTCATGCATGGTGTCCCAACTTGTTATAGTTGTAACACCTAATCTTGGACATATCCTTGTTCTCTGATGTTGATCTTCCATCAGTATTCTTGGTAAGCTTTCTACCCTTTCCTTTCCTTGCATGAGCTGCAAGTACTTGATTTTCTTCGTCATTCGTCTTTTGCATCTTGGAGATCAAACTTTACCCTTCTTGAATGCAATCTTCCCGTAACTTATCAAACTTGGGTGACTTTTTCCTTGCACAGATACCTTGAACAAACACATCCCAAGAAAAGGGAAAACCATTCAAATTTGTCAACATGAGCTCTTTCTCCTCTACGGGATCTCCAATAGCTGCTAGTTGATCCTTGATCTGAGAAGCCCTTGTAAGTAGGAGGACACTATCTTTGACTTGTCCATCGTCACATTCCTTAACTAATGTCTTAACAATAACTTTATGCTAGTATTCTGGCTTTCATATAATCTTGTCAAGACCTCAAACATTTCCCTAGGAGTCTTCAATTTTGACACATGAGAGATCAAGTGGTCTTTGATTGAATCAGATAGAATTGTCTTTGCTTTGACCATATTCTTCTTGTACTTTGCTTTAGCCTCCTCTTCTTTTGGTTCAAGGGTAATTTCTTTGACATATTCTAAGAGATCATTCTCTTCTAGAATGAGAAGTATCCTATGCTTCCAAGATCCAAAGAAATCTGCTCCATCCAATCTACCCTCAACCCTTACATTGGTTGACACAATGCCCAGGACTTTAGAAACCCCAAATATTTGCTGGAACTGGGTTCCTACTCTTCTGGATTTGCTTTTTTGAACATGTCTTTTCGAGTCTGCTTTTTTGAACATGCCATTTCGGATCTGCTTTTTTTTAATTGCTTTTTCGGGATGCTTTTTTGGATATGATTTTTTGGATCTGCTTTTTTGGGCTACTTTTTCGGATCTGCTTTTACGGATCAACTTTTTCGGACTGTGTAATGGCCTCTTTCAAAACAGCTCTAATACCATGTTGATTTTTCTTAGCAATTAGATGTTTTTAACTTTTTAACACTTTTCTATCACATAAACATAAACTGCATGCATATGAGGCTCACTGAAAGAAACACATCCACAATAGACACAATGTTTACCCTGGGGAAACCCTCTCATAGGAAAAACCAGCGGCTTCTCTAGATAACATTCTTCAACAAGATATAATGTCAATTCTAGTGCCCAACACTAGTTATAAAAGCAAAATAATGATATACAAGAAAGATACAGAAAGACCTTTGAATAGGTGCGCCCAAAGAGAGAGATAGTAAGATAGCCCCAAAGATTATGCTTCTTGTGTTCCTCACTTGTCCTCCTAGAGAAGTGCGCACCAATTGAGAGAGAGAGAGAGAAGTGCTTGGTTGATGATGCAATGAAATGTGGAAACACTTTATTTATATTCTTCTTTTCACTAGAAGTTTCCATAGTTAGGTCAACTTGACTTTTATTTATTCCTTAATTTATCTTTTATGTATCTTTCAAGTCGACTTGTCATTTTGCCTTCTAAAGTCAATCTACCCATTTCATTAGGTTAGTAGTGCTCTTCATTTCTTTCCACTTTCTCTAGGACTTCTTAAAAATATAATCTGATGGTACATAAACATGAACAGCAACCACTCCAAGAGTGAGCGCAGTCACTCATCAGGAGAGAAGACGCACCATTTGGAAAGAGAAACAAGGGTTTTACTACTATTTTCTGAGTTTGTATTTTCCAATGGGTATTGCAAAAGAGGTTGTCACACCAATGAAAAAGGGCGCCTTATTTTCCTCACTCTCACATTGATTTTGAAGAGATTGGGAATCATAGGAACAAATTCATAATTTAACACTGATTAAAGACTCTTAAGAAAATAAACCACTTGCTACAATAAGCTTGACACATTGCACTAAGGGATCATCTGCAACAAACACAATATATCAATCCTAGATCTCTGAGGCCTACTACAACACTTAAAGGAAGTCATCTTCATTGTGTCAAAAGAGATTATTATTTCTAGATATGTCCTACAAAACTCCCAGATTGGTGGAAAAACTAAAAAAGGGGATTTGCAAGTCACTGTTATATAAATTCTATATCAACAGTCATCTACATGAACTGAATTTCTATTCTAATCAAGTAAAATCAGCTTCTACGACAATCAAAGCTAGTGATTGCAATAGACATTGCGAGATATGGGATACAATCTAAATCTTTCCAAGGAGAGTATGCTCAAGAAACTAGGTGACTTGGTCAAGGAACAAGAGCTAGCAAATCAAAGACATAAGGAAATGCTTGCTGAGCTTTGGAAAAAACTATACATGCTTCGATATCAAGAATATCTAGCAATTGTTTGGGAGGCATACGCAGTCATAACTTTTCGAGAATATCACATCACTAAGTACAAAAGTTGGCCAAAGCATTGGGACGAGGATTATCTTCAAAGCATAGGGCAGAAATTAAAAAAAGATGAGCATGAAGAACAGGAGAAGAAGCAAGCATCTAGTCATACTGAGGAGTTGTGCATAAAACAAGACCAAACAACAATAGACAAGGGTGATGGCATCGGTATAATGGATGAGTATACATGTGATACAGATCCCAAATCAGCAGAAGATGAAGATGCAGCAGCTTGTCCTACTTATGATGACTATAAAGATGTAAAGGAGTTGTTATCACGAATATTGTAGTTGCCCCATAAAGTGATCCTATCCAGGATGGCAGAGGGAGAAGGCAACCAAAGTCATGACCTACAAATATCCCAACCCCTAGATAATGGATTGGTTGTCACGTCGACTGAGATATCCTTCACTTTATGCCACTAAAACCCTAGTGAAAAAGGGGGAGACTCGAACCTATCCTAGAAGGAAAGACCTAAAGCTAATTCACCGGATCAAATTAAAAGAATAGAATACGTAAGGTGAATAGTTTTAAACCCTAAATCTATGGATGAAGCCACAAAAAGAGGAATACTTGAGTGGAGAAGGGTTACGAAGGTTGATAATGTCACTCAAGTTAATTATTAGGTGCCTTTGTGAAATTGATTTCAAGATCCAGAATTTGTGTTAATCCAAATGATCAAACTTGAAACCCTAGGGGGATTTGGATGTAAAATTAAAAGAATGCCCTAGGTAGAGTTTGATTATTGAATTAGGGTTTTTAACACACTATGTTTACTGCTTGGATGAAAGATATGACAAAAGATGAAATCCAAATAATACCGAAACAAAACACACTTAGACAATCGCTGACAATGAAGGAAGGGTGATTTGCCTAAAAGATCAGTGCTTCGATTCAGTGGACAAATGGAGTCCAACAGAGATGCCTAGCCCAGGGTTTTGGTTTCGAAGGATAGCCGTCAAAACTCAAATCGCCAAATTTCAATATTCTAATTATAAAATGCCCCAGTGAATTTTTCTACTTACTAGAAGGGATTTTTTTCAGTGTTTTTAGCCTATGAACAATACATGAAATTTCAAACTTAGAGAATTTAGCCAAGATACTCACCTGGAATTTGTAGATGCCTTCTTGGATGATGAGGATTGCCTCCTCATAGATCAAATTGGAAAATCGGACAAGTTAAGTATGACAAGCAAGCAAGATCGAGATCTGCAAAATAAAAGTAACTAACAAAGAAATGAAGAGTCATAAAGAAGTAATCACTCCCTGTCAAAACCAATCTGAAGCAAGACGTCAAAATGAGTCCCCCCACCAATGCGCCTTCTCCTCAAATCGCCTTCAACACATGCAGAATGAATTGGATACAATAGATACAAGAAACTATGCCACAACATCCTTAGTGCAAGAGAGAGACACTTTCAATCATCATCGCATTCATCCATCTACAAAAACATAAGTGCTTGATCCCAAAAAAAATCTCTTTATTCATAAGTTCCAATGCTAGAGCTCATAGTTTACAACGAGGGGAGCGCCTCTCTTAAATAGATCGAGAGCGTGTCCACTTTTCAACTAACTATCATCCAACGTTTGAGATTATAACATCATCAACAGTGGAGATCTTTTAATCTTGTTCTACATACATGGATCAAGATGACCGAATCAAGAGGACGCACTTTTGACCAAGGACGCCTAAGCAAGGCGTAATACATCATAATGTAAATATACAACATGATAATACCTAGGGGGTCACCTTGGGGGCTTAATTCACACTAGGCCCCAATACAACATCATAATACAAGATATATCAATGAAATACATCAAATGACCAAGTTGAGGGGTGCCCCAATGGGGACGTCCTCCCTAGGTAAGCCAAATAAATAATCTGAAAGATGAAATTGAATGAAATTGGTGCAAATATGTTCGGAGAGCCATAACACATCGTCTAGAAACATTTCCTTGACCACACAAGCCAAATCGGTTTCCTTAGTTCGAAGAGCCATAACACATCGTCTGGAAACATTTCCTTGACCACACAAGCCAAATCAATTTCCTTAGTGATTTTTCTAGTTCATTTTTTAGTGGTACATTCTCTGAAAATAATAAAAATCATCATAACTTCCTTCAGGATGAGAACTGGAGCAAACTGACTGCACAGAAGTGTCTGGAGACATGGTAGAATGGTATAAGTGACTACTCATACAAGAACTTTCGACAAAGCTTCCAAGTATTTCTCAAAAATATTTTATCTTTGTCGAAATCCAAGAACCAAAAGTCCTTTTTACAAATGAGAGAGCATGTCAATATATAGATCTATCCAATACACAATACCTAGATCCAAAAGTATCAATGGCTAGGATCAAAAGATACAACATCAAGATCAACTGCTAAGATGAGTTGAATATAAAGTACATGGATCACTGAAAATAAGAGGGGTGCACTCCCTCAAGACACGCTAAGGGGACGTAAATCATAACAAGTGACTAGGAGTAATAACATAGCACATGGTGGGGACTAGGAGGTAGAACATATCCTTCACTGGTCACACCCCAAGGCACCATCATAAGGTATAATCATGAATCATAACATAAAGTGACTAAGTCACTAAGTCATACCCCCTGAATACAAAGGAAAACGCCCCCATGAAGTGTGAAGGAGGACATGTAGACCCATAGATGATGAAGATGATGTCGTGTAATGTCCTCTTCCGATTAGGCCTTGAGGCCCAAAACCGCTAACCTATGTGATTCCTGTGGGTTCGAGCGGTTACTGACAGCTAGGGAATCAGCTGAGGACTGATGCCATCCATAGAAGATCTAGGGCATCATCATTGGTCAAGAAGGGCCACCGGGGCCAAAGGCCACCTCCGTGCATGCCATCCAAGCATTATTTAATGATGCATGCACTCTTTAAGTCTCCATCTGCATGCATGCAAGTCAACTGCAAATTAGAAGATAAAGTGACCTAATTAGGTCAAAGATTAGGGTTTTCGCAGTTGAAAGTTATAAAAGAGGAATAAAGCGAAAGGAGACTCCACTTTTGATTATTATTATTTTGGGAGCTCTTGGATAGCAGTACAGCGTGCCGCACAGCAGTTGGGGTTGGAGACGGAGTCTTCAGCTAACGGGATTTCGGTAGTGAAACATCTGTCCTAGTCTCATTCTGGGTAAGCCATACAGGTTCACCATTTGTTCTTACATTCATTCATAAGTTATCCAGTATATGGTATAGATCATTGCAGGGACACGTGTGCAACCGTAAGGGGGGGTTTTCAGCCAGAAAGCCCTAATCAGTTGCAGGGCCTTCAAATCTCAGCTTTACTCCGAAACTCAGGCACCATTCTCATCATCAGAATCATACTCCGGTACCCGGTGATTATCAAATCCGTCCGTGCTCATCCGGAGCAGTTATCAGCAATTTCGGGATCCAGGGGGCGTGAGCAGCTGTCTCTCTGGAGCAAGTCGCTATCCTGCCTAGAGATCTCAGAAATCCCGCATGTACCAGGCATTCTCTCCAGCACGGGAAGGCTATCAGTCCTGCAAATCGACAGCATCATCGGACACCTCCTTCACTGAAAGCATCACCCTTTTCTGACTGGGGTTCTTGCTGCTAGGGGTTCACCGGAAGCAGAAGAGATCTACCCATCTCCGATCCAGTTCTCAGTGCTTGCATACTATCTCAGGAGCAGTCTAGTCGACTTATCAGTGGTAAGTGTTCATTCTGTCCCACAAACCCGAACCCTAATTTTTGCTATAAAATAGGGATTTTTGCATGGCAGTTTGCATGCCCAGTTGTATCAGCATATTTGCTTAGAAATAGAAAATATCAGGATTTGGGATATTACAGTGGTATCAGAGCTATCTTCTTGGCCAACTGTGGGCTTAAGAAATGAAACATAGATGAATACAGGAGGAGACCCTTTTGTAACCTATAGGAGGAGAAAAAGTAGATACACAGGGGAGTTTGAGGATATCCAACTAGAAGATACCAATTCAGATATGGAACAAACAGGTATACACTCGGATATGGGAAAAGGAATGGGAGAAGAGGAGGATCGGATGGAGTTTCGCAGCTTGGTCTCTGCATTGCAAGACTTAGCCAAAGGTCAAAAAGATGTACTCAATGCAATCAACAGATTATCAGCGAAACCGGAAACAGGTACCAACAGTACACCTCCCTCACCGGTAGATCGGGGATCTACAAGCAACAGTGGAAAGATAGCGTACACTAACATTCAGAATACTCCGCACATATACAGCAAACCTTCTATTAGGCCTACCATGCCTCACTTCTTGGCAGATACAGTAGGGGGCCCGGTCATGCAGGTAGAACCTAGCGAGCCTTTTGGGGCTTATTTACAGGAATATAGAGACTTAGGGGATGAATTTCATGCTGCCATGTCTTTTTCAGATTTCTGCAACATGAAGAGTAGAAACATGCCCAGGAATTTCAACAAGGGTTTCAATCACAACTATGAGTTGCAGAAGACCTTGGGCAGGTTGAACATCCCAAACTTTGATGGGACTCGCGGAGGATCAGCGAGGATATGGGTTCAAAATTTGGATACCTATTTCCAACTCAACCCCATGACAGAGACAGATGCCATTAAATTGGCTACACTTCACCTGGACGGAGAGGCTCACAAGTGGTGGTACCACGAACTGGTGACAATGGGTCACAACACCATACATTCCTACGGTGAGTTCACTCAGAAGCTCATAGAGAGGTTTGATAGGAAAGATCCAGAGATACATTTCAAGGAGTTGGCTCGACTCAAACAGACCGGTAGTGCAGAAGCTTTCATTTCAGAATTTCAGAGGATAGCCGTTATGGTAACAGACGTGTCAGAGAGCAGATTGACTATGTTATTCACTGAGGCCCTCACAGAGCCACTACGGGGATGGGTGAAGGCCTACAAACCCCTCACTTTGCAGGATGCCATTAGTAGAGCAAGAGATCTTCAAAATTCAGTCCCCAAAAACAAATTCCCACTGAAAACCAATTTTCCTGTTAGGGACAAGGACAGGAAACCTTTCCAGCAGGATGTGCCCAAGAAAACCTGGTAAGACGAGGACACTAGGAAAGATCGAAGAAGGAAGAAACTATGCTTCACCTGTCAAGAACCATGGGTACCAGGACACAGGTGTGCAGGGAAGGCGAAGGCTCACTACATTGAGGTATATTCAGACAGTGATGAGGACGACTCTGAGCAGGAAGCCATAGAAGAACTACGGGCAGCTGAGGAGGAATCACATCAGACGGGGTCATTGCTACATTATCTGGAGTACCAGGATTCCATACTCTCAGGGTCAGGGGAGTAGTACAGGGTCACAGAGTAGGAGTATTGATTGATGGGGGAGCCACCCACAATTTCATTAACTCCGCTTGGGTAGCCAAGAGAGGTATTCAAACCGAGAAGTTCGAAGGATTCACTGTAGCAGTAGCCAAGAACTCCAGCATGGAGTGCAACTACTGGATCCCAAAATTGAATGTCGCCTTAGGTAACTATCAGATGACAAACTCTTTCTATGTAGTGGATGTAGCGGATACTCATGTGGTATTGGGTGTTCAATGGCTTTATTCTATAGGGAAATACACTACAGACTACAGGGCAATGGAAATGGAGTTCCAGGGGCCAGACGGCAAACAGGTAGGTTTGAGGGGCATGAACACTTATTCCCCAAAACCGGTCTCGTCACAGAGGATGGAGGCAGTACTCCGACAGGATGATATAGAATGGGCTGCAGAATGTTTGGTCACCTTCAGGAAACCCCCAGAGACCAGCACACAACACCCAAGTGACATTCAAACCTTGCTACAGAAACATGAAAAGGTTTTTCGGGACCTTCCATCGGGTAGACCACCAGACCAAGGTTTTGAACACCTCATCGAGCTAGAGGAGGGGACATAAACAGTCATCACCACTCCTTACAGGCATCCCAAAAGGTACAAGGATGAGATTGAGAAAACAATCAAAGAATTACTGGAGCTTGGATATATTCAGCCCAGTTCTAGCCCCTTTGCATCCTCAGTAGTACTGGTCAAAACGAAGGATGGTACACTGCGAATGTGCATCGATTATCGAGCACTCAACAAAAAGACCATTAAGAACAGGTATCCCATTCCCAGAATTGACGAACTCATGGATGAGCTTCGGGGAGCTCAATACTTCTCCAAGATCGATCTTCGCTCGGGATACCATCAGATCAGGGTAAGGGACCAGGACATCTCCAAAACAGCTTTTCGCTGTCACTATGGTCACTATGAGTTTTTGGTCATGCCCTTTGGACTTACCAATGCTCCGGCCACTTTTCAGTCATGCATGAACCACACCTTCAGAGCACAGCTACGTAAGTTTTTGCTCGTATTCTTTGATGACATCCTGATTTATAGCAAAACATGGGAAGAGCATCTGAAACACCTGAACAAAGCATTGAGTATTTTAGAAGAACATTCGCTTTATGCGAAAATGTCCAAGTGTGAATTTCACATGAAGGAAATGTTGTATTTAGGACACATAATCAATGCAGAAGGAGTACAGGTTGACATGGAGAAAATCCGAGCTATCAGAGATTGGCCCGCGCCAAAAACAATTATAGAATTGAGAGGTTTCTTAGGTCTGTGCACTTATTACCGATGGTACGTTAAGGGATTCTCCCAATTTGCAGCTCCCCTCACAGATCTCACCAAGAAAGGAGCGTTCACT
The DNA here is from genome assembly GCA_001517045.1 of Pseudotsuga menziesii. Lineage (NCBI taxonomy): Eukaryota > Viridiplantae > Streptophyta > Pinopsida > Pinales > Pinaceae > Pseudotsuga > Pseudotsuga menziesii. Next base: position 339,767 of record LPNX011198395.1, read on the forward strand.
TGGACAGATTTAGCACAGAAAACTTTCGAGGAGATGAAGGTTATTATGAGTTCTTGTCCAGTTCTAGCATTACCAGACTTCTCACAACCCTTTGTAGTAGAATGTGATGCCTGAGGGGAAGGGTTAGGAGCAGTGTTGATGCAGAATAATCACCCTATTGCATTTGAGAGCCGTAAACTGAAGAACTACGAGTGCCATTACTCCATATATGACAAAGAGATGTTAGCCATCTTGCATGCTCTCACAAAATTCAGACAGTACCTGGTGGGCAGTAAGTTCAAAATCAAAACCGATCATAACAGCCTCAAGTATTTCCTCGAGCAGAAGGAACTGAATGAGCGACAGCAGAAATGGGTCAGCAAAGTACAAGCCTACGATTTCGAGATCGAGTATGTAAAAGGTAAGAATGATGTAGTAGCTGATGCATTATCCAGGCGTCCAACCCCATTATCTCTCAGTAGTATATCCACGGATTGGAGGGCACTTCTCTTAGTGGAATACTCCAAAAATAAATTCGCTTGCGAATTATTGGACGGGCAAATCCAGGATGACAGGTACAGGATTGTGGATGACATCATCTATTACAAAAACAGGATATACCTCGTTCTAGAATCCACATTGAGGAAAAAGATCATTCAGGCAGCCCACGATTCTCCTTTATCAGGGCATCAAGGTTTCTTAAAGACCTACAGGCAGATCAGAGAGAGGTTCTCATGGAAGGGCCTCAAGGGGGAAATTATGCAGCATGTCCAGGAATGTAGCATCTGTCAGCAGAACAAGATTGAGAACACCCATCCAACAGGGTTACTCCAGCCACTAACGATTCCAGAGCAGAAGTGGGAAAGCATCTCCATGGACTTTATTTCAAGCTTGCCCAAGGTCCAAGGGCGAGATTGTTTATATGTAGTAGTTGACAGACTGACCAATTTTGCACATTTCTTCTCGATATCATCAGACTACTCGACAGCTCAAGTGGCTGAGTTATTCTTCAGGGAGGTCTTCAGGTTACACGGTTACTTAAGACCATTGTTAGTGATCGGGATAGCAGATTCACGGGTGCCTTCTGGCAGGAACTGTTCAGATTGGTGGGGACCGAACTGGCTACTAGTACGAGTTATCATCCCCAGAGTGACGGGCAAACGGAGATAGTCAACAAGTGGATCAAAGGATATTTAAGGAACTATGTAGCAGGGCAGCAGCGAACCTGGATCAAATGGCTACACCTAGGAGAGTATTGCTACAATACTACCTATCACATGTCTATTAGGATGACTCCTTTTAAGGCATTATATGGTTATGAGGCCTTGGACTATGCAGATTTGGCATTTGGAGATAGTAGGGCTCCTAAGGCTAAGGATTGGATACAGCACAGTCAAGACATTCTGAAAATATTGAAGGAGAATTTACAAACAGCCCAGAATCAACAAAAGTTGTATGCCGACAAACACAGGATTGAGAAAAGCTTTGAGGTAGGGGATTTAGTATACTTAAGGCTCCAGCCTTACAGAAAGTCCTCACTTAAGAAGAAAGGAGCAGAGAAGTTAAAACCCTGCTTCTATGGACCATACAGAATAATCAGGAAGGTGGGAGAGGTGGCATACGAACTAGAACTT
>LPNX011198404.1:0-18808 GCA_001517045.1 Pseudotsuga menziesii
GTTCTGAAGATGAACAGAAGAGTAGGTGAATGGCGCCATCATGCACAAGCTCTCTGATGTAGTGCATATGGATCTCAATGTGTTTGGTTCTCTGCTTCTAAACTGGATATTTGTAGATTCGAATGGTACTATGGTTATCATAGTAGATGGTATTTGAGTACTCTGATTCGAAGCCACACTCTCCAAGTAAACCCTGCAACCATAAACATTGAGTTGCTGCATTAACAACTCCTCTGTACTCTGCTTCTGTAGATGAGAGTGCAATGGCACTCTGTTTCTTGCTTGACCAATTGATTGGCCCTTCTGCAAGCATGAAAACATATCTTGATGTGGAATTTATGTCTGTGCTATCACTTGCCCAATCACTGTCAGTAAATCCAATCAAATCAAGATCAGATTTTGCTTTATAGAAGATCCCATGTGTCCTTGTTCCCTGAACAAAGTTAAGGATCCTTTTGGCTGCTTTCCAATGGATCTCATGAGGCAGATACATGTATCTAGAAGCCACACTTACTGCATAAGAAATATTAGTTCTAGTATGTGTAAGATACAACAAACATCCAATCAATTGCCTATACAGTGTATTGTTTACCATAGGTGAAGAATCAGCTTCTTCCAGCTTCACTCCTGAAAGGAAAGGAGTCTTGCTTGGTTTGCAGTCCTTCATTCTGAATTTGTTCAGCAATTCCAAGGCATATTTGGACTGGTGCACCTTGATTCCAGCTTTGGTTTGAGCAATCTCAAGCCCCAAAAATTGGCTTAAGAGCCCCAAATATGTCATGGAGAAGGCTTGGTTCATTGCACCCTTCAAGGAAGCAATCTCATCCTTTGAGCTTCCTGTAATGAGGAGGTCATCAACATATAATAAAATGATCATTAATGAACCATTAATTAACTTCAAATAGACATTTGGATCTGATTTGCATCGAACAAAATTCAGTGATAGAAAGAAGCTATCAATCTTGGCATACCAAGCCTTGGGGGCTTGCTTTAGCCCATACAATGACTTTCTCAACCTGCACACAAGAGAAGGGTTAGTAGAAAATCCTTGAGGTTGCTGCATATATATCTCTTCAGTGAGATCTCCATTCAGGAAGGCACACTTTACATCCATGTGATGTACCTCCCATTGCTTTGAGGCTGCAATGGCTAAGGCTAGCCTAATGGAGTCCATCTTTGCCACTGGTGCAAAGGTCTCATTGTAATCTATGCCATGAACCTATGAGTAGCCCTTGGATACCAATATGGCCTTGTACTTTAGAGGTGAACCATCATCAACAAATTTGGTCTTGTAGACCCACTTACACTGAACTAACTTCCTCCCTGGGGGAAGATCCACTAGCTCCCATGTGTTGCTCTTCTGGAGTGAGATGAACTCTTCCTTCATGGCTGATTGCCATCTTGGATCTCCTACTGCTTCTTCATATGTTTGAGGATCTAATTCCACCATCAAATAGCATTTCTCAGCAAACATAGGATCCTTCATGCACAGACCACTCTCAAATTGAGATCTAGTCCTCCTTGGGTCATTGGGATCCCCAGCTAGCTCTCCTGCTGCATGTAGTGTCTTGGCTGCCCATTTTGGCCTTGTAGGACTATTAGGGTCTGCAATAAACTCATCACTCTCAGACATATCAGAATCAGCATGTTCAACAAACTCTTCACTTACTTTCAGAGGTTCAGGTGGTGAAGAGGTTTCTCCAACTTCCACTGCTGCAAGGGGGTCTTCTTGAAACTGAACACACCTTTCAATGAAGGCTTTGTTTGTGCTCAAATTTATCAGCTTGTACCCTTTTGAATCTTCAGAGTACCCAACAAATAGGCACTCTTGGCTTTGGGGCTAAAAATCCTTTCTCTTTTCTGTTGGAATTCTAGCCCAAGCCCTTGAGCCAAAAATCCTGAAATGGGTCACATCTGGCTTGCGCCCACTCCATGCTTCGAAAGGAGTCATACCATCAAGTTGTTTATGAGGCACCCTATTCTGGATATAGGCTACACAGTTGATAGCTTCGGCCCAGTACTTTGGTGGCAAAGTTTTGGCCTCCATCATGCATGTTGCCATCTCCTTCAGTGATCTGTTCTTCCTCTCAGCAACACCATTCTGCTGTGGTGTGTAAGGGATAGAATGCTGCATCTAAATACCTACATCTGCACAATAATTAATAAACTCAGACTTGACATACTCATTACCATTGTCAGATATGAGGACCTTGAGTTTCCTCCTAGACTGGTTTTCAACCAAATCCTTAAAGACTTTGAAGAGGCCAAAAACTTCAGACTTGTGTTTCAGGAAGTAAACCCAGCAATACCTGGAAAAGTCATCTATGAAATTCAATGCATATTTGGCCTGACTCATGGACATATGAGGGAATGGGCCAGAAACATCACTATGGATCAGCTCGAGGGGTGCAGAGGTTCTCTCATGACTAGCTCTCTCAAATTTATGCTCTGGGTGTTTTCATAGGATACAACCTTGGCAGACTCCTTTGGAAAATTTTATCTTAGGCAACCCTATGACCATCTCTTTTTAACTAAGATCAGAAAGATACTTGTAATTTAGGTGGCCAAATATTTCATGCCAAAGCTTTCTTGCCTCATTAGCATGAATCAGAAGAGCAGAGGGGTTTGAGTAGGGTAGGTAGTGTGAGAACATGTATACCTTTTGAGCATGATTTGCAACTCCTTTTGCAATGACTTTACCATTTGAGATCTCTGTGATCTCAACTTCATCAGGGGAGAATATGACTTTCTTTGGAGACCCAGTGTGAGTCATCTGGTACACTGATAAGAGGTTGGAGGCAAGACCAGGCACATACAACACATTGCTGAACTGGCCATGATCAAGATCAATCCTCCCTTTGCCCAAACTTTCAGTGAAAGAGTCATCTCCTAGTACTATAGGTGGTCCTTTTGACATGTCAAGTGAGGAGAATGCCTCCTTGGTCGAAACCATGTGTCTTGAAGCTCCAGAATCAATGATAAAACTGGGTGAGCTTGATGTGCCAGCAACCAATGCATGAACTCTCTCTCTGTCATCTGAACTTGATCCTCCTTCTCTCTTCTTTGAGCTGTCTGGAAGGGAAATGCCATTCTTCTCCAGGAGTTGGGTCAGCATGTCTATTTGCTTCTTCATACAAGATCTTTCAGTGTGATTTTCCTTATTGTAGTATGCGCACTTGCTCATTTCTCCTTTGTTTTTCTTCTTATGGTAGTTCTTCTTGGAACCTTGTGGCTCCTCTAGAGACTTGTTCTTGTCTCTCTTTCGCTCATGGGATTTTTAGCTTTCTTTTTTCTTTTTGAATCCACCTTCGAATCTCCAGCAACTAGAGCTTGGTCTTTGGATGGTTTGATGGTGCCCATCATCACCAGCTTGTCCTGTTCTTGTGTGAGAGATTCCATGAAATCTGCAAGGCTAGGCATCTTCCAAGTTCGAGTTGTCAACTTTGTGGCATAGAAGATCAAAACAAACACTGAATAGTCAGGGCCAAGCTTCGAGAGAATGGCCAAGACCAGCTGATCATCCTTCTTTTCGATCCCACATTGTTTTAGCTGCAAAACAAGTGCTTTGAACTTGGAGAAATAGAGTTGCAGTGATTCAAAGCTATTTGGACTCAGGGAGATCAGTTCATTTTCGATTTGATGTCCCCTCATCTCATCTGTATTTCCAAAAAGATCAGTAAGCTTCTCCCATACTTCATTCGGTGATGTCAATCCATCAAGATGGAGAAGGAGGTCTCTATAAATACTGAGACACAAGAGACCATAGGCCTCATCCCTCCTGTTGTGCCATTTTATCTTCTCTGCAGCTGCATTGGGCTCTGCTTCTGTTGCCATAGTCACCCTATAGAGGCCTTTCACTCTCAACAGTATCTCCATCTCTGCTTTCCATTCAAAGAAGTTGAAGGGAGTCAAGATGATCTTCTGAGATTGATCCATAGCTTAGAAATTGTCCCCGCTGTCAGTAGAAGGCTCCCAGTCACTGATGTCAAACCTGCAAAACAATTTTGAAGGAGAGAAATCGATCTACAAAGGCTCTGATACCATGTGGAAATTGAACCCAGTGATAGAACAATTTTACTCACAACAATTATCAATTGATCATGCAAAATCACTCACAAAAGAGACTGAAAATGGAGATAAACACTAAAATGTATTAACTCGGTGTACAATAGCCAACCCTATAACATAATAGGTTGCTGCATTAAATAATTACATAGGAGATTCGAATGCATGAGGAGGCAATTCGAATCTAGTCAAAAGCAGGCTTACTAAAATTAAGCAAATCCCCCATAGGTGCATAAAGTAGTTTCCAAATCAGTCATGGAGATCACGAATTGGAAAAATCACTTAGGCAAGATAAAGATTGATGGAATGACAACTCATACATGCTTTTCATAGGAGAAAAGAGTGGATGATGTGGAGGACAAAAAACTAGTTAACCTCACCTAGTCAAACTTTCCCAATTGCCTTAAAGCACTGAAAAAGTAGGCAATAAAGCAGAAAAAGCAGAAGGGCGCCTAGGAGACCAGGAATAAAGCAGAATTGATTCCATGAGGTTTCCCATGTGCTACATGAGTCAAAATAGGCAAATTTGACCACTATGGATAGGCAAATGACAACTTGCATAAGGTGGGACACATGAACTAGGCAAATAAGACAAAAATAATTAAATTAATGTCTAAGGTAACTAACTATGGGTTGATTATTCTAACAATATCTACGTGGGCCAAATCGACCATTTTAGATTGGCCTAAAAATCAAAATTGACCATGGAAATTCAAAAAATTTACATGAAAATGGAAGAGAAGGACATGAGAAGTTACCTGGAACAAATGGTGTCGAATTTCGCCAGACTAAGCTCCCAGAATTTGCGTTGGAAGTTTTGAGCTCAAATGGGTAAAAATTTCAAATGATATGGAATTTTTGAATTTTTTACTATTTATAGAAATTTTTGTAAATTTTTGAAATTTTTTACCCCGTTTCTGACCATTTTGGAGCGTTTTGGACTAATGTGATGATGTAGGAGTCCATTTTGAGCGTCGTTTTAACCGTGGTTTTGATCTGTTCGTGCTGATTTCAGGTATTATGTCTAAACAGGCATATAGGTTAGATTTCAAATCCGCTTGCACTTTGCATGACCTTATGACCGTTTCATGATAACCTTAGGTATGAACCCATTCCATCTTGTCACGGAACCTTCTTGTTGTTTTAGAAGTGACATGATGTGAATGGTAGAGCTTGACCATACATGGGTGCCTTAGTTAGCTCCTATTTTGCATTTGGTGCCCATGCCAAAAAATTTCCTTTAGGGTGTGGGAGTCCTTTGTATAGTATCGCCATGTCTTTGCACAAGAGCCCCATACTCCTCTTGATGTTTTTGCTAGCCTTCTTCCCCGAAAACTCCCTTATATCAAGTTGTAATTGCATTATCATGAGTTTTTCCTGCCTCATTGAGCCTTATGTCGACTTCCCTGACTTTGATTATCATCTATATAGCCCGAGGTTGTCTCATGTCTAGCCACACATAGCCATTTCAGATATGCTACATCCTTGATCATGCCATTGTTCATGAGATTTCAGCTCTCGTGACTTGATTCCAGTGTATGTCAGATATCTTCATCCATTATGGAGATCTTGATCCATTGTATATCTTCAGCTTTCATGGAGATCATGATCCTTTCTATATCTTCATCATGGAGATTCTAATCTATTTATATTGTACGTGGCGATGACCACACATGTCATATTTTGTATCATTCCTATTCATGGCCATTGTACTCATATGTATCCGGGACTGCTATATGTAATTGCAGTTATGTGCAAATTTTGATTATTGTATTATGCTGTTGGATGGCTGGTTCTTCCACCTGGTTCTTCATCACTCCACTTCTGGGATGGACTTATAATGTATTTCAGCCATCGTATCACCCCTCTGATCTCACACATTAGGGGGCATCTGTTACAGCTGATTTTACCACACATGGTGGATCACACCTTTATGGCCTTTCCTATCCCTCTGCAGACTCTTTAGACCCCATGGACCATCTTTTTACCTTTGATGTTTCCAAGATCATCCCTAAAAACATGCATTATTTGCCATACGTAACTTTTAAACCTATTCTCGTGTATGTACACGGTTATGACCCTCAAACCTGTGTACATCGAGATGTGTGCAAAAGGCCAAATAGTTTTGGATTTTTCCTTGATGTGGATGTGATTCACTTGTCTATTGGCCTTCCATATGCGTTGAGATCGCTCAGATTCGACCTTTCATTACCCCATTGAAGCACTATATAAGGAACACTTTGGATACATTGAAAGGAGAGGAATTGAAGAGCAAGAAAACTATAGTCCATTGTTGCCAGAGCTTATACTTGAGTATGCATCCCTTTGTCTCTTGGAGCACTTTGTGTTCTTCCAAATATTTCCTTTGCTTGTGAGCTTGCTATCGAGAAATGGAGGATTGAAGTGGTGGAGGCCCAGTTGGAGGACTCAGTTTCACTTGGAAAGGTAACTTATTTTACTTGTCTCTAAAGGGATTACTTAGTTCTTATTGAACTAATGCATTTATTTCTTTGTTTTGTGCAGGTGCACTTGATGACGAAAAAATGACTATGGTAGTGAAACGTAGACATATCGCCTATGCTCAACTACCTCATAGCTTGGATGATGAACAGACCTACAGTCCTACCTTAGTGATTATTATTACGATCATTAGCGTTGTTTTTCACGCAAGTCCAAGTTTTATGGATATACCTGACTTAACTTGTATTGTCAAGGGGTGGAGTGGCGGGACTTGTATCCCTTGTAGAAACACCTAGAAAGGTAACTTATTTTACTTGTTTCTAAAGAGATTACTTAGTTCTTATTGAACTAATGCATTTATTTCTTTGTTTTGTGCAGGTGCACTTGATGACAAAAAACTGACTATAGTAGTGAAATGTAGACATATCTCCTATGCTCAACTTCCTCACAGCTTGGATGACGAACAGACCTACAGTCCTACATTAGTGATTATTATTACGATCGTTAGCGTTGTTTTTCACGCAAGTCCGGGTTTAATTATGCCTATGTTTGCATGGATTACCATTATTAGTTATGGTCATTAGGCTAGTTAATTACTACATGAATTGGACATTATCTTAGCTTATGCAAAATGTGTCGTACTTAGTTCATTGAACTGAGTTGTCGTAAGCTGTTCTTAACTTCTTCTAGATATTCTCCTCGATGTGGTTATTAGTGTAATTCTATATTGTCATTATTTTACATTGAATTTGAGTTAGATGGTTATGTGTTTACATGTATGTATGTACCATCATTTGCTTACTTATTGTTTATAATGTTTGATTGTTGTTTTATGGATACACCTGACTTAACTTGTATTGTCAAGGGGTGGAGTGGCGGGATTTGTATCCCTTGTAGAAACACCTGGAAAGGTAACTTATTTTACTTGTCTCTAAAGCGATTACTTAGTTCTTATTGAACTAATGCATTTTTATCTTTGTTTTGTGCAGGTGCACTTGATGACGAAAAACTTACTATAGTAGTGAAACGTAGACATATCGCCTATGCTCAACTACCTCACAGCTTGGATGACGAACAAACCTACAGTCCTACCTTAGTGATTATTATTACGATCGTTAGCGTTCTTTTTCATGCAAGTCCGGGTTTAATTATGCCTATGTTTGCACTGATTACCATTATTACTTATGGTCTTAAGGCCTTGATTTAGTTAAACTTGTACTTAACTTTAATATGGTTTATTTGGTATTGTATAATGCTTATGGTATTAAATCACAGCTTTATGTTTAAATAAGGTTCTTGTGTATAATGTCGAAGGAATATTGTAAGTCATTCATGGCATATTTCATATGCCATGAATTGGGGCTTTATCCTAAGTCTATGATACCATTGTTTGGGTTTAAGGGATGCATGGATTTCATTTGTCACCACACATTTTGGTGTGGCATGAACTATAGACTTGGGGTTTGGATTTTATGTAATGGGGGACAGGGTGGAGGAGTTATTGTGCCTTGGGAAACAGGGGTCTCAAGCCCTAAGCTTGGACTATAGCAAAGGTATGGGTCATTTGTGTTTCTGTTGGGTGAGCTATGTTCGGCTCTCAGGTCTGCTCCATCGCATGAGGTATGGTGTTCTGCTATGCATGGGAAGGTATGTCCTTCATTCTGGTTTTGTAATGTTTTTTTATGTGTTGTTTTCTTTTCATAGGCTTGGCATACTCCTCATCCTTCATTCTTGGTTTTTTTTGCAGGTTGCAGGGCCTTCACTGCATGGGTCGTGGTCTCCTATGTGGCCGACGCAATACCCTTCACGGGTAAGCCCTGTTATAAATAAGTTTAAAACTTGCTTCTCTGCGTGTGGTTGTTTCGACAGAGCTTTAATCTCATCCCTTGAATGAATACGTGGTTTGGGTTTTAGGGGTTGTGACTGTAATGGTATGTCTGTAATTATTGTAAGCGTCCAGGGATGTGTATATGATTTTGGGTTTTTGTTGGGTTTGGCGCCTTCGGGTCGAGACTGTGGTGAATCAGCTCTATAAATGAATACTCAGTTGATAATGTTGGTCATGGTGAATTATTACAGACTTTGCATTTTGTTAATGGTGATGGGTTTTGGTAAACTGGTGAGAGCACCAGCTTGGAATTACGACTATGTATTTTCTTATATTTTTCGTAATGGTTAATTGATAATGCATTCGTTACCGTGTATGCATCGTGCTTATGATTCTTTAGCTTGGCACTATATTGACTCTGGGTAAACTTATATTCGTTCTTTATTTTGATATATTAACGGCATTGTTTGGATTTATAGTCATAACATCACTGGCAATGATTCTTTTAACATTTAGCGTAGCGACTATGTTGACTATGGTGGTTCAAAATGTTTATTTCCTTATCTGTGTATTCATTTCGAATGGCCATGACTGTCTGGTTTATCCTATGAAATAAATTATGTTGCTATTGCTTAGCGTAGACAGGGGTTAATTGATTTCTAGCTTATGTTAATGGAAAAAATGTGTTGCATATGATCGTGAGCCACGAAATGGATACAGCGTGTAAATATAACTCGGGGTTTTTAATTTCGGTGTAGAGATATGTTACAATGCTTTTCAGTCTATACATTCGATTGGTAAAATAATATGGGGAAACGTTGACAAGGAAACGGTTTCAATCTGTGTTTAAGTTTTACGGCATTTGATCTTATAGCGTAGACTGTGTAGATTGTATTAATGAAATAATACAACGTTAGAATGCTTCCAACGAATCCTACAGGATTCGATGCTAGCCATGCTTTGGCTCTGGAAGTTGTGAGCTTCGCAGGATTTGATCCTGGGCCATGATGGTTGTAAAGGGTATGTGTGTGAATAACTTGGTTGGGAATTCATTCCAACAGGATTCAATCCAGTGACCTTTGGATTTATACGATATATGTTAATGAGTTTTTGTCATTAAGTTAGGGTTGATTTTATTATGTGGAAAACTCTTTTATGAGACATGATTCAGATAATTTGTATTTTATGTTTATGTTATGAAGTATATAGTGATTATGATGAATGAGGCACTTGTGCCTTCAGACCTTAGAGGTCTTCGATATCTTAGCTAGATACTTGATATTATTGTTTATAATATTGAAAATATTTGGTTATAGTTATGTTTTATAATATTTTTCCTAGAGATTAGATTATTACTATAGATAATAAGTGGTTGATTTATATTAAATTAATATAAGCCTATTGGAAATATGAAATATGCCAACAGAGATAATGTACATAGGCTCTGTTTTTATTTAGTTCTAGGTTTTGGAAATGAAACTAAAGACAAGCAATAAATTGTAGGCATGAATTTAGAAATAAAAACATAAACCCTTAAATTATGGAACAGGAAATGAATTGAAGAAATAAACTAGAAAACAAAATCCTTAAATACTTGGTCAGGAAATGAATTGCAGAAATGAACTAGACAATGAAACCTTTATATTAATAGCTAGGAAAAGAACTGCAGAAAAGATAACCTAGTTGATAGTAGATAGTTACTATATAATTATTCAGAATTCAATCTACTTCAGAATAGTAAGACTAGTACAATATGCAAGGGAAAAATAAAGAATTTCATGCCTGCAAGATGAAGTTGTTTCAATGGATGAAAACCTGAACACTCAATACCTAGCATTAACAAATTCATAGGAAATTATGACCTCTATTTAGATAACTGAATCACTTAGGAACTACCACGTTCCACCCATCCATGACCCGGAACCATTCCTAGTTTAAATCCGGATCCCCCCAAGCTGGTTCCAACATGTAAGTAGCTTAGAGATCCTAAGGTAAGGATTCCTTAACTGGTATGTCAGGTTCTAAATAAATTCTCATTTTTCTTCGGAAAAATGTTCTCCAAGAACTCTCTTGAGAAATCAATCAGGTAGAATTATGGAATCCCCAAAAAGATAGATGATACCCAAGCCTCTCTTTGGCTTGGGTTTTTATAGTTTGATTTTTTAGTCTAAGCGGTCGTTAAACCAAGAATCATTTGATTTCTTGATTTAACCCTTTTTATTTAATTTAGGCACTTTTAATATTTAACTTTGGAACTTTTAACTAGTTCCTATTTGGACTCTTGTAGGTATTTGAATATTTAATTATCTTTAGTAAAAATAATAATATATGGGGCCTTTCTTTATTTCTTATAGCTATTAGTATTATTACTATGCTTACTCTTTATATCATATATATATATATATATATATATATATTATTTGTTAACATTTTGTCTTTAGGTATCATATAACATGATCCCTAAACTTATGACGCTTTCACGTAGGTGGTTAAGTCTATTAGGCTAGGAAACTCTAAACCTCCTTGCATGTTGGATTCCCTCATATAACATGGTAGTTCTTTATTGATGAGATACAGAGATTCAAAATTTGATTTAATCACTTTCAAACAAGTTAGATGAGATCAATGTTTTATTCGAGTCATTTTCACTCGACATAATTAATTCTTTTCAGTAACTCCTAGCGCTTATCCAGAGCCCATGCTCAACGCTAAAAATAGGGAGTTACAAACTTAGTGCAATTCCAGATCTCCTCGCTCAACACTAATGCTAGGATGTACTTGTAGGATACACCTAGGGATACAATGGCCAAGGAACCGATGTTCTAGAGATTATGCTCAACATCAACTTGGAAGGATCTAGGGCTTATGCCCAACACTTCCAACTTTATCTTTTCATGTGCTTCAGAGCTTCATGCTCAACACAACAGTTTTCATAACTCATGTGTTCTAGAGCTTCTCGCTTGACACAAATATAAACACTCATGTGCTCCAAATATTCTCGCTCAACACAAACATCAAATGCCCGTGTGCTCTAGAGCTCCTCGCTCAACACAAAACATCTCATCAATTCTATGCTTCAGGGTCCATGCCCAACACATGAAATCATACATAAAACATATGTAATTGGCTTACCCACAATATATCAAACAAATCATCATGTTCATATGTAGTGGGGTTTTAAACCCAATATACCAACTAAAAATCAAAGTAACATCATAATCAATGGGCTTATGCCCATAAGTGTTAGGTCAAAATTTAGGATATTACATCCCTCCCCTCTTAGAAGAACACCATCCCTGGCGTTCTAGGTACTCTAAACGAAATCATGAAACAAGGAGGGGTAATCCTTTCTCATGGTTGCTTCATAATCCCAAGTAGCCTCATCGGCATCAAAGTGCTTCCATTGCACTTTCAACTGGACTACAGTGAGCTTCTTGAACTGGACCTCTCTCTTGTCCAATATATGAAGAGGTTCAGGGGTAAACTCCCCTTCAGGTTCCACCTATAATAAGGACCAATCAATCACATGTTTAGTATCATAAACATATTTCTTTAATAAATATGCATGGAATACATTATGGACTCTTATGTGAGTGGGTAACGCTAGTTCATATGCCACTAGCCCTCTCTAGTCTAGTATCTCAAAGGGTCAACAAAATCTAAATGCTAACTTACCACACCTTTGCAAGCTCAACGAGCTTCGTTTTGCTTTTACTTTTAAGTAAACATGGTCGCCTATTTGATAATATTTATCTTTTCTTTTCTTATCCCCATAGATTTTCTGGCGGTCTTGTGCTTCTTTCAAGGTTCACTTGGACCTTGGTAACCAATTGTTCCAAGTCCTTTAATAATTCAGGCCCTAACATGAGCCAATCCACCTAGCTATCCCAAGTAACCAGTGGTCTACACTTCCGTCCATAGAGTAACTCAAAGGGACTCATCTTGGTGGAAGTCTGGTATCCGTTGTTATACACAAACTATGGAAGATGCAAATAATATTCCCACTTGGTGGGGTTTTTCATTACATACATCCTAAGCATGTCCTCTACAATCTAGTTTACCCATTCTGTCTGTCGTCTATCTGCAGGTGATAAGCAGTACCAAAGTTCAACTACGTCTCTAATCCGGAGAATAAGGATCTCCAAAAGTTTCTGGTAAACTTAGTATCTCTATCCGAGATGATTTCCTTGGGTATTTCATGCAAACTAAATATCTCCTTCAAGAAGATATCGGCAATGTGTACTACCTTGTAGGTCGACTTCACTGGAATGAAGTGTGCTGCTTTTGACAATTTGTCAACTACTACAAAGATAGAATCATTTTGCTTCTTACCATCTTTGCACAAAACCTTCTTATCAATGTATTTTGAAGATATTTTGAGACTTCCTCTATACAAATGTATTTCCTTACAATCATTGGCATGCAAGACTTGTGTATTCCAGAGCTTTCAAGTTAGAAGAGACTTCTACTATATAAACTTGAGTCGCTACGACTTACAAACACACTGAGACCCTTGATTGGCTAAACACATACTCGCATAGGATATCCCCTTCTAAAAAAAATACTCTTACGAAAGTAATGGGTCAATGGCTAGCTAGTTGATAAAACTCTTAAGTAGCACAACCATTAATAAGTTATAAGTTACTTATTCTCACCTTATTCTACTTAAATGGGTTATCTCTCACAAACAATGAGTTATCAAGACATTAGCTAGGACTTATCCATGCAATAACTAAGACTTATCCATGTATCAATTTTTTTTATTCTTTTTTTCAATTATACTGATAGGTGTTTTCTATTTGATATTTTGGGGTGGACAAGCACCTATGCTTTTTTTAGATTGCACCTAAGTGTACTGTCCATATTGATTCTATGACACTCATTACAAATTCAAAATAAATTATAGATAACTCTTATATATAGTTATAGTTATATAGTTATAAAATTATATTATTGCAATATAAATGTAAATAATTTAATAACAATCAAAATTATATTTCTTAATTTGATTAAGTTGTGAATAAATAAAACTAAGTTTAACTTATCCATTATATAAATAACTAAAATTTTAACACCCAAATCTATTATAAATAATCAAAATAATTAAGATTCAAACAATGTGATCCTTTTAATGTTATATAAATTAAGGAATAACATAAATCTAAAAAAAATCATAATAAATTTAGTGGTTATAAATACTAATCTACATGAAAAAAAAATAACATTTAAAATTGAATCATATCAAATATTAGTAGATATTATCTCTATCAACCT
This sequence comes from Pseudotsuga menziesii, assembly GCA_001517045.1. Classification (NCBI taxonomy): domain Eukaryota; kingdom Viridiplantae; phylum Streptophyta; class Pinopsida; order Pinales; family Pinaceae; genus Pseudotsuga; species Pseudotsuga menziesii. Next base: position 13,628 of record LPNX011198404.1, read on the forward strand.
ATAGCATCGACATGATAGAAATCACACAAACTTAAATTTTTTTTAATTTCAAATCATTTAAACACAACCGAGACCATACATAATAGTTATTTAAATACTCTAGAGTAATATATCTTGAATCTAAAGTAATTTCTATCCAAAACTTATTGCGGTCACAATTCAACAATCAAGAAAGTCTCTCATCATTGGACATTGTTAAAACTACTTTGGAGAATAAAGATCCAAATCCTAGGCTCTATCAAGCGCCGAGAGGGATCAAATCTCNTTTTGGAGAATAAAGATCCAAATCCTAGGCTCTATCAAGCGCCAAGAGGGATCAAATCTCTCGAGGTGCAAACCTCCTTTAGTGCAATACCCGAGAAAATGTTTGCACCTCGGGAGATTTGATCCCTCTCGGCGCTTGATAGAGCCTAGGATTTGGATCTAGGCTGGTTCGAGTCGTGGGCGGTGACACAAAATTGGAGTTTGATCAACATTGTAAGGAATAGGTTAACTTGAAAACACAAATATAATTATGAGGATTATCATGATATACTTAATAAGTATTAAGGATTGAGTAAATTGTTAAAATGGAAAATATTATATATACCTAAACTTAATATTAATTTATATTAAATTTAAATATTAATTTATATTAATTNAGATTGATCCCTCTCGGCGCTTGATAGAGCCTAGGATTTGGATCTAGGCTGGTTCCAGTCGTGGGCGGTGACACAAAATTGGAGTTTGATCAACATTGTAAGGAATAGGTTAACTTGAAAACACAAATATAATTATGAGGATTATCATGATATACTTAATAAGTATTAAGGACTGAGTAAATTGTTAAAATGGAAAATATTATATATACCTAAACTTAATATTAATTTATATTAAATTTAAATATTAATTTATATTAATTTTAATATTAACTTATGTTAAATTTAAATATTAAATATAATAATTTATTTATTTAAAGCAGGCCCGTCCAGATCTACGAACATTTTGTTATAAATAAAGAGATTCAAACTCATTTTCAATACTAACCATTTGGATCTTGAGAGTAATTTGCGGCACCGCCGATCAGGCACAATTAAACTCATTAATGTCAGTAAATCGCAAGTCCATGATTAAAGTTCTTACAAAAGAATCGTTATGAAAGAGAAAAAAAAGAGAAACTAAAAAATACCATTCATCCAATGTTTGACGGACTGAAAATGATACGTTGTTCTATAAGGGTTACCGGGCGCCACAGAGCTGGATTTGGATGCTTTGAGAGCCGACTAATTGCTTCATCCCACTCATGATGAGAAGCTTGCAGAACGGGGATGATTAAAACAAAAAAGAATGCACAAAACAACGAATTAGTCTTCTGGATTGCCATGGATTCCTTATCAGCTCAACCAAAAATCTCACGGTAATGGATTGCAAAGTGTGAGAAGGTAATGGATTGCCATGGATTGCAAGTGCGAGAAGGCTACTATATAGAGAGAGATCATGGGTAATTACCAAAAGCAATTAGAGCTGTGGAAATGGAAAAAATTAGTGGGAGCACGCGAAACCCGGAATAATTGCGAAATAAAGTGAGCATGATCTCTTTGGAAATGAGAATCATAGAAGAGCTCATTAATAATCGGAAGGAAGCAAGCAATATGAACTCAGCCAAATTGGAGATAATTCATTAGTTGACCACCATTCTTTCTTGATACAATTCAAGATTGCATTGGAATTACTATATCTATGGTCGTGTGATCATCTTGATCATAATAGACACGATATCTATGAAAACAAAGGCGTGCACAACAAAGCCAATGTGGCTAAATGCTTTTGAAACAGAGCGACCTCTCTTTATGTGTAATATTATTATTTTAGAGGGAATATGCCGCATAAATCGTGGAGGACCCTCAACCGTGAAAGAATGAGGACAGTGCCCCTTTCAATGATTGTGTTTATAAAAATTTCAATGCCAGTTGTTGCTGTCAACTATCCTCAGGACCCTATCCATGGCCTATCATCGGAAATCTCCACCAACTGAGACTCCCTGCTCACCGTTCTCTTAAAGGCTTTGTTGACAAATATGGTCCCATTTTGTTTCTCCGCTTGGGCTCTGTCCCTACAGTCATCGTTTCTTCTTCCGAGATGGCCAAACAGGTTCTCAAAACTCATGATTTTATCTTTGCCAGCGGACCACTAACGGCCACTGGGAGATTAATCTTTTACAATTGGAACGATGTGATCTTCGCGCCGTATGGTGATCATTGGAGGCAAATGGGAAAAATATGCACATTAGAGCTGCTCACTGCCAAGAGAATCGAGTCCTTCAAGCACGTCAGAGATGAAGAGGTCTCTGCCAAGATCTATTCAATTTTGGAGGAGAGTGAGGGCGGAAGAATGAGAGTTAATGTGAGCAAGGCCATCTCTACCCTCGTCTCCAATATAGTCTGGAGAATCCTCGCAAAGAGGAAATTTTCTAACGATGATTTGGGTGGTGATTTCAAAGGTTTAAGGAACTGTTGGACGAGATGACCGCTACAGTGGGAGCATTCAACATTGGAGACTTCATTCCGTATTTGGATTAGTTTGGTTTTCAGGGTGTCTATCGCCGGATGAAGAAGACCTTTACAACATTCAATAAATTCGCTGAGAAAGTAATAGAGTAATAGACGTCCATCTTAATGTTAATCATCTCATGTCGGTGGCCTCAAATGACGTGAAGGAAGGAGACGCACATCCCGATGTTCAAGACTTCGTGGATGTGCTGCTCCACATGGCTAAGACGGACACGAATATCACTCGAGAAACCATCAAGTCTCTTGTGCTTGTATGTGATCGCCAGGCCCTCTGGCATTCTATATTATTTATTACCTTATTCTATATGTCAATTATCACTTTGCATGAATTAATTGGATTTGTATATGTACAGGACATGTTCGCGGCTGGGTTGGCGATGACATCAACTAAGTTAGAATGGGTAATGAGTGAGCTATTCAGACATCCCCATGCACTGAAGTGTTTGCAGAAAGAAATCGAATCGGTCATTGGCCAACATCGTTAAGTAAAGGAGTCTGATCTTGTAACCATGAAATATCTCCACTGTGTGGTGAAAGAGTCTCTTAGATTATACCCAGCAGTGCCGCTAGCGATTCCTCATGAATATTTAGAGGCTGTGACAGTAGGAGGATACTACATACCTAAGAAAACAACAGTAATGGTAAATCCGTGGGCTAAAGGAAGGGATCTCAATGTGTGGGGGGTAGATGCTTCTACACTTAAGCCAGAGAGATTTATGGAAGACGAACATATGAATTTAACAGGTCAATCAGACTTCAGTATGATACGGTTCAGCACAGGAAGGAGAGGATGCCCACGGGCTTCAGTGGCTATTGCTACGATAGAGCTTGCAGTGGCTTGGTTGGTGCAGACTTTTGATTGGACAGTTGAAGGTGATCCGTCCCAGCTGGATATGAAAGAAGCGTGCAGATCGACGATTCCAAGGCAAGTTCCGCTCTGTGCTTATCCAAGCTTGAGGGTTAGATTTCCACTGTAAAACCTACAGGAGAGAAGGCATCGTATCTCTCTATTTGCAGTGGCTTTCCATTACATAGCATATTATACTTAATTTCTGCTACCTATTTCAGTTTTTATTTGAAATAAGTTTTCCACTACAGAGGGCATCATTTTACCACCTGCTTTTCAGTTTGTATATCTAATTGTGTACCGATTATCAATATTAGATTCTCCACTACTTTTCCAGGTTTGTATATCTAATTATGTACCAATTATCAATATTATATTCTCCACTTTTTAATTCTCTGTTGCCCATATCAACAACTTGCTTTTTTTTATTCTCTGTTGCCCATATCAACCACTTGCTTTTTAACTATGGAATGCTTTATTGTTTAGAATTCATGTAGATTTATTAATATTTAAATATGTTTTATCATTAATTTTATAAAACCATTTTAGTAGATAGAGGGACATTTAATCTAGTTTGTCTTCTTTTCTGTTGAGAAGAAAAGGTCGACTCTGGTGAAGCAGATTAAACTCTAGAATTTTCTAGGTTTGTGTTTCAGAAGGAAACAAATTCTCTCCTCTGTATCAGTTTGAGGCATTTCCCTGTCTTCCCAGTATCTGCTCTCACTCCGCATCTGCATATGTTTTTCCAGTAATCGTTTTAAGTTACAGTGCAGAGTTGTTTTTGTTTTTGTCTTTGGAACATGGTGATTGGCCGAAGAAGTTTCAACCATCATTTCGAGGAAATATTTTGTGGTAATTATTCAACGGGGAATGTAAGCAATGGAGGAGGAGGTGTTGGGATTTTGCAGAAAACCCATGGGAAGCTGCTTCAATCTACCTATGGGCTTCACTGATCTCTGTAACTCCTGGCGAGCCGTACCCACAATATCACACGAGAAATCAGCCCACGTATAGGCAGGGAATGTTCCTAGCAGGATGCTCTCCACTCCTGCCTCACATACTGCCCAGTTCCAGGACAACACAAGTCCGAGCAATCCATCTATTGGATTCAAAATCCTACCTCAAGCTTCGTATAAAAGAGACCTGAATATAGCTGCAACACCAAACAGACAAACTACGTTTAGGCTTCTTGACATATTCAGTTAAGGAAACTATGCATTCTATAGCAGGGTTGTTCTCAGCTGGGTGTCTGTGTGACAGTAACAATGCTAAATCTAAACAGTGCTGTGTGAGACACATCGAATATGCAAGATCCATTTAGAAGTTGGGAAGCTGCGATTAATTTATATCTCGACATCATACAAATGACCAAGCTATCAATTAATATTTCAACTTCAAAAATGTAACCCTAACTTTGAAAATTCTAGGTGCATATAAAATAAGCTCTTGGTGCCGAAATATTAGGGTTTAGATCGGGCAGGTATTATTATTTGAAAAGAAGAGTTTAGATAGGTATTACCAGGCCTTGAATGTTCAGGGTCGTTTCTTATGAGATTTGTTAGCTCGACGTGCCCATAGAACTTGGCTAAATAACGAGTGGCATTCGCCTGTGACTCTGCAGTGTTTATCCAGTTGAGGCAGGGCCGGAGAATACATGATTCACTGCAGCCCTTTCGAAGGACTAGGCAGCCATTGCAGCTCATGTGCATTATACGATCCGAGTTGATAAAAACAACCACACAGCAATAACAAATATTAACAAATATATGATATGTTCAATTTATG
>LPNX011198433.1:0-28849 GCA_001517045.1 Pseudotsuga menziesii
TGGGTACTCAGACTCAGACTTTGATGGCGATAAGGAGACAGGAGTATCAACTTCTGGATACACTATGAGTCTTGGATCAGCAGCTGTTTCATGGAGAACACGCAAATAGTCAGTTCCAGCAGATTCAACAACAGAAGCAGTATATGTGGCTGCAGCTGAAGCAACGAAAGAAATAGTATGGCTCAGGAAGATACTTGAAGATTTGCAAGAAAAACAAGAGAACTCCACTCCATTGTTGGTCGACAATACTTCTGCAATCAAGCTGGCTAAGAATCCTAGATTCCATGATCGAACCAAACACATCAACACAAAGTATCATTTGATTCAACATCATGTAGAGGCCAATATAGTCCATCTTCGACATTGTTCCACAAATGATCAAGTTGCAAACATCTTCACCAAAGCGCTTGGACGAGAAAAGTTTGAAAGGTTCAGAAACATGCTCGGACTTACGAACACCCCTTCGGATTAAGAGGGGGATTGTTAGAATATAATCCGTTAGGGTTATATAATGTAAATAAATAAATAAATAAATAGTAGGAATCCAAACAGGCTGAGCGGAAGGTGAAACCAAACCGCCATGTGATTTGTATAAATATAGGCATTTGCATTTGAATAATTAATCAATCGGGAGTTATTACGAACAAAACTAAACAAAAAATGTGAATGGTCGGCCGTATTAATTATGAAAATGCAAATTACATGTAAACTAAAAAAGAACTGTATTTCATGAACATCAAAACGTCACCTACAGGAAAACAAAATACATAGACATAACAAAAAAATTACTTATCTGTAAAAACAAAAGGAAACTACTGAATATGCACAATTAGAACCTCTGGTTGTTGAGGGGCCCTTCTCAGCAATCAGGGGCTGCATTCCTATGCTACTCAGTCATCGATCATTAACAAAAAAACAAGAATGTCATGTACAATAGAACAAAACTTCTATTAAAATTGAAATCAAAGTTTTACAAGCGTTTTTCCTCCACTATTTCACAACCCATGGTGTCTTTTTATATTCTTTACAATGGAGATCAGGTCGACCCTTTCAGTGGTCAACCTATCTAATAATAGACTTCCATAAAATAAAGGGAACAACCCCATTGATGATCTGAAATGAACTCAGAAAACACAATCTAGAACAAATGAGAAAAATTCCCCTTCAATAACTCTTAGATGGTTGCAAATTTGGAGAAACAAATTCTGGGTTTTGTAGATGGATGGACATTCTTAAAACCCATTAAACCATTTGGTGAGATATTCTTCCATGTGCACAAAATCCAAGGTGCAATATGGAATTTTAGGTGAGCATCTGAATCCGAATGACTTGTAACTTCACAAATCCAATTTCTGGGATGAATTGACGCTGGTTGGTTTACATGAATTTGTTGCTAGGTGCCAGGTTTAAATAATGGTTGGGTTCTATTTGCTGGGAGCTAGGTTCCATCTCCTTTCCATCCCATAGCGTATGCTCCCTTCTTCATAGTGTGTGCATTAGTTCCATTTTCCACGGCATGTTCACGACCTGCACAAAACATGAAATCCGTTAGTTACTAAAATATGAAATGGTATATGTATTAAATACAAAGTCTTAAATAAAATGTTTTTATAAAGAGATAATATATGGGAATGATCCACATATATGAATCCACTTCAAAATAAATTAACGGAGATTTGCCATGTGACATACAATCCATGTCATAATTCACTTTAAGGTTTGGTTAATTTAGTATGAGTGGATTTGATTTGTTTTAATATTTAGATTTCATTTTTCTAATATTTTTTATTTTCTTTATTTAATTCCCATTTTTAAAATATTTTTTATTTTCTTTATTTAATTTTAATTTTTTTAATAATTTTAATTTTGTTTATTTAATTCTAATTTTTTTAATAATTTTTATTTTCTTCCTTACAAAATTATAAACCAATGCTCAAAGCTCATCATCACTCATGGTCTTTGCATGTGCAGTTATTCACGGGACTGGCGAGAAATAGAAGGTGGGGATAAAATAAACCAATAACCTAATAAGAAAGATGCCATTAAACCTAGCGTGGAACTTAGGACCAGAAGAAGAACTCAATGAAAAGGTTAGATGAAGTATCAAAATGTTTATCATTTTCAAAATACTAGATTTAATACACAAAAATAACATATTTGTCTTTATTTTACATTTATGAGATTCTAATTAATAAAACAATTTAAAAGGCAACCTTATTGAACATAGATGTATTAAATTACAATAAATAGGTCAAAAATTAATGTAAATAAAATCATTATGAAAGACAATTCTAGAGCCCAACATTCCCCCAAACCAAAGGTATGGCACATCCTCGTGCCATGAATGAATCGGAAGTGGTCTTTGATTTTTTCAAAAACTCTACTTGATCATCAATAGTTTATAGGAAATCATTCAACAAAATGAAGACAACTTTATTACTGCATGAAAACTAGAACTCAGAAAAAAGAAAAAAAAAGTTATGTTATGAGATGACCAAAAAGACTAAGATTTATTCATACATACAATTATGCTAACTAGTAATAATTCATGCTTATGAATACCATATAAATTGATTCTCTCTCCCCCAGACCGAAGGTATGGCACGTCCTCGTGCCATGAATGAATTAAGACTGGGATAAAACATGAGGGTATAGATATTCTGTAAAGGCTATAGGAAACCAATCATCCCCGCTAATTCTGAAAGGTATATCGTCATTCGAGTAATTATGGATAGATTTTGAATTTCAAGTTCATTAGACTCCTAAGTTTATGGGTCCCACTTCTAGGATAGTGACATCCTAGGTATACTATGAATTAGACAACAGGGTCTTAAGTGAAACTTACAAACATTCTTAAATGGAAGATTGATGGAGTTCATTTTCTTTAGGTCAACCATGCATACCTTCCTTCGGTAGACCCAAAAAAACCCTTATTATCACAAAGTCATTTTTGTATTTTTTATTTTTTAGACTATTTTTCTCTCTTTTTTTAACAAGATGTCCTCCCCAGGCAGATTCTCCTCTTTCAGTCGATCCTGTTTAGTACCCCATCGGGTTTATCTGATCATACCACATGCTGGTACCCACTGCCAGCGAGCCTATTTAGTACCACAGCAGGTTAACCTCTTAAACCCGTTTTCTATCATAGGCTCTTTTCCTAATGTTTTCTATCATAGGCATTACATAAAATTATGATTACATGTCGATTGGACTCCTTATCTGTCATACGAAATCAAATGGTTTTGATTAGTTATGAATATGAACAGTCAGGCATACGAACATGTGATTGATGTGTGTAAAGAGTTGTTGGTGTGCTCTCTGTAGGCAGAGAGCTAGTGCATGGATCGTCGTTAAAGTGGGGATTGCGGAATGAAAGAGGACTTTGAGTTCTTTCAAGAATATCTAGAACATAGACAATGAGGGGAACTAAGGTGCATAAGCAAATCTAGAAGTAGATCATAACAGAGTTGGTATGCATTATAATATCTATTTTTCTACATATTGTAATGAACATGTTTAAATCTAACGAACAAGGGTGGTGCTAGGAAAAACATGGTGTCTTCTCTGTACAATTTGAAGCCTGTATAAGTGGAAGTTGGTGCTTCCACCCAGTTGTAGCTGGAGAATGTTATTTTAGTGGGTGATAGAAAAACACGAGGGTTGGTGCTCTCCATAAGAAGGAATTTGTAAAGAGAGGTTTCAACCTCATTTGAGTGGGTGCTCAAATAAAGATGAATATTTTTCTGTCTCTATCATTTGTGTGTGATTGATATCATCATTCCTTTTGTTATACTTGTTGCATAATGATAAATTTAAATCGGTAATCGGTAATAATGCTTTAAATATTGAAAATGGTTTAATATTTAGAAATAACTGATTCACCCCCCCCCCCCCCCTCTCAATTATTTGAATAATTTCAACAATTGGTATCAGATCCAAGTTCCTTTTATTTAAAGGTAGATCTGTAATCTTAAACATGACGATTTATGAAGGGAATTCATCCAATAAGGTTCCTCTGTTTGATGGAACAAATTTTGCATTTTGGAAGGTTAGAATGAGAACCTATATAATGTCCTTAGGTGGTGATGTTTGGGATGTAGTAGACACTGGATATGTAAAGTTAGTTGTTCTAGCCTCTAGATATGATAAGCTAGAGTTTAGTTTTAATGTAAAAGCAATGAACGCTATCTTGAGTGGTCTCACAGAGGATGACTTTGTTAAGGTACTGCATCTTGAATCTATGAAAGAGATGTGGGATAAACTTCTAAGCAGTTATGAAGGAAATGAGAAAGTAAAGGATGCCAAACTACATACATATAGAATAAAATTTGAACAACTAAAGATGAATGAGGAGGATAATGTTAGGAAATATTTCTTAAGAATAGAAGATACTGTGAATGTTATGAAGGGTATTGGTGAAAATATTAATGAAGCATCCGTAGTTCAAAAAATTATAAGATCTTTGCCTGAAATATTTAATCCCAAAGTTTCTACAATAGAAGAATTGAGTGATCTTAAAACTCTTCCTATTGACCAACTCCTAGGTACTCTGAAAGCCTATGAAATGAGGATTGGTAAAGATAAATCCACCGCTAGAGAAGCATCTTTTAATTCAGATAAGAACAATGATTCTAAAATGGATGTGACGGAGGAAAAATTTGTAAGGAGGCTAAAGAAAGGATCAGGTAAATACAAATGAAATATTCCCTTTAAATGTTTTAACTGTGGTGAAATACGCCATTTTGCATCTAAATTTCCCCACAAGAAAAACATGCAGAATCCTAATGATGAAGAAAACTATACAATCAATAAACACAATAAAGAGGCTAAATATAAAAAAGAAAATCTTGTGTGTAAATGATGTTGATTCCTCAAAAGAAACAGATAATTATTAATCTTGTGAAGATGAATTGAATAAATTTATGCTTATGGCCATAGAATATTTTGGAAATGAATATACAAGAAGTGACCTGAATGATGAAGAATCTATGGTTGATATGGAAGGTGAACTAGTCACTTCTTTGGAGGAGATTGATAGACTTAGACTAAAGAAGAGGAAAAAAAACAATTATTGATGTAGTATGAAAAGAATGGTAAATAACCAAGTGAAGATATTTCCCTATTAAAATTGGAATTAGAAGAGGGAAATAAAATAGAACATATACTAAAAAACAATTAACAGAAGTCAAAAAGAGGTGTGAATCTTTGGAAGAAGAAGTAGTGACAACTAGGAAAGAATTGGAGAAATTTCAAGCTCTGTATCACCAAAATCTATCAAGTATTAAAGATTCAGAAGAACTGAACAACATTTTGAGTAAGCAAAGGTCCTCATGGTTAAAAATAGGTCTTGGCTATGAATAAGGTTCAAGCAACAAATAGTCAGAATGCGAACATACTATGCTACAAAAGGAAATGAAACAAGTACCAGAATCTGAAATTCAGATCAGAATTATTAGAAACAAAGTCAACAAAAGGGAAGACGAGCAAGATTTAGGTACCAAATTTTTTTCCATGGTTACTATTATTGTTGTTCTAATTTTGGCCACAAAGCTGCAAACTATGCATTTAATTATAGAAATATGCAATCAAAGAACATTCAATTGCTGCAATATAGAACAATATAGTCAGCTAGTTAACAAGAACTACATACATCTCAAAGAATAACCCATGATAGATATAACAATTTTTTGATCTACTGTGCAATGAGCCAGAATGTTATGTTTGTCATAATTTTGGACACAAGGCTTCAAACTATCATCTGAAAGATTACAAAACAGACCCAAGGGTGAATTACTCTATTGAAAGTGCTAAATTTTGGAAGAAGAAAGAAGATAACAAATGTGGCTTAGTTATTTCTAATCAAAGGAAAAAAGGCCCCTGGTATATTGAAAGTGGATGTTCCAAACACGTCTGGTGATAAAAGTAAGTTTACGTCTCTAAGTGAAAATAAATCAGGCAATGTTATTTTTGGAAATGATGCTCCAGGGAAAATCAAAGGAAAAGGAATGGTGAAGTTGAGTAATGGAAAAGGGAAATCCCAAGATGTGTTGTTTGTAGATGGACTAAAACATAATATTCTTAGTGTCATTCAAGTTTGTGATAGAGGATGTGAATTTTTTTTCACCGCTAAAGATTGCAAGATAAAATCTGTACCCTCAGGACAGTTGGTTGCAAAAGGCATAATAACAGAAAACAATGTCTATATCTTGAAAGAAGCAAAAGAAGAATTTCATATAAGCAAGTATGATGAAAGTTGGATTTGGCATATTAGACTTGGACATTTAAACTTTGATCATATAATCAAGCTTGTGAACAATGAGGCAGTAAAATATCTTCCAAAAATATCAAAGCCATATGAATATGTTTGTAAACCTTGTCAAATGGGAAAATTGACTTGCACACATTTTAAATCCAAGAACTTCACATCAACAGATAAACCACTTCAGTTAGTACATATGGATTTGTGTGGACCATCAAGAAAGGAAGGCAAAAGAAGATACATATATTTTATGTTGGTCATTGATGATTATTCTAGACTCACATGGGTTGCTTTTCTGAAACAAAAATCTAAAGCGCTTGAAAAGTTCAAAATTTTCGAGGCTCTAACTGAGAATCAAACAAGAAAGAGACTGAAGGAAATAATATCTGATAGAGGAGGAGAGTTTAGTTTAGGAGACTTCAAAGTGTTTTGTGATAAACATGGAATTAAAAAAGAATACACTATTCTAGGGACTCCATGACAAAATAGAGTAGTTGAGAGACATATTAGGTCAGTACAATAGATGGCAAGATCAATGATGAATGAAATAAATATTTCTCAGACATACTCGATAGAGGAAATTCACACAGTTGTCCATATTATTAACAAAGCTCACTTAAGGACAAACGATGATAGGAATCCTTATGAACTATGGTTTAGAAGACCTACTTCTATCAAACACTTTAAAGTCTTTGGAAGTAAATGTTATATTAAAAATAATGATGAACATCTTGGCAAATATGATGACAGGGCTGATGAAGGTATATTCTTAGGATATGTCACAAACAATAAAGAATACACTTGTTATAATATGAGACTGCATAAATTCATTGATTGTATTGACATTAAAATCGATGAAGGAATACTTGCAAAAGATATTGAAATAAGCAGTGTTGAACCGAATACAGAAGATACAGTTGAAGATAAGGAAGAACAAGCCCAAGAATCAGAAAAAGAAGATTCAGAGTTAGATGATGAAAGTGCAAATGCTCAAGCAGATTCAATACAACAGACAAAAACCAAACCACCTTCCATAATCATTTAGAAAAATCATCATGAAAATTAGATAATTGGTGACATGGATAAAGGAGTTCAGACAAGAAGGAAGTTGATTAAAGATTCAGAACAATCTCATATTTCTTCCTATCTATGATGGAGCCTAAGAATTTTGAAGAAGCTATTGAGGATGAAGATTGGGTTAAAGCCATGAATGAAGAGCATGATCATATTGAGAAGAATAATACTTGGGAGTTGGTTCCTAGACCTGTAGATAAAAATGTAATCTACTCCAAGTGGGTGTTTAAAAACAAGATGAGTGAACAAGGACAAATTGTGAGGAATAAAGCCCGATTGGTATGTAAGGGGTATGAACAAATTGAGGGACAAGATTTTGCTGAAAATTTTTCTCCAGTGGAAATATTGGAAGCTATCAAAATGTTTCTTTCCTATGTCAGTCATCAGAACTTAAAAGTGTGTCAGATGGATGTTAAGTCAGCTTTTCTCAATGGAGATCTAGAAGAAGAAGTCTATCTAGAGAAACCCGAAGGGTTCCAACTGACAAGAAATCCTGACAATGTATGTAAACTAAATAAGGATATATATGGATTGAAACAAGCACCAAGAGCCTAGTATTATAGACTGGATAAATATCTACAGGACAAAGGATTCAAGAAAGGTATTATTGACAATAAATTCTATATCAAATCTGAAGGTGATAATCTATTAGTTGTTTCGGTGTATGTGGATGACATTATTTTTGGATGCACTAATGATTCTTCTGTTCAATGGTTTTCTAATGCCATGAAATATGAGCTTGAGATGTCAATGATAGGAGAATTTTCATTCTTTCTTGGTCTTCGCATTATTTAGAGTTCTGAAGGTTTATTTCTCTCCCAAGAGAAGTATTTGAAGGAGATGTTGAAGAGATTTCAAATGGAATATTCGTCACCTATTAGTACACCTATGGTTGTTGGTTGTAAACTTAGAAAGGATGATCTCTCACTTGATGTTGATTAAAGAAAATATCGTTCAATTATAGAAAGTATCTTATATATCATAACATATCGTCCTGATATAATGCAATATGTTGGAATGGTAGGAAGATTTCAGTCTGCTCCTAGGCAAATTCATTTGGTGGATGTTAAGAGGATATTAAAATATTTGAAGGGAACAATGAATTATGGTCTCTGGTATCCTAGAAATCAGAATCTTCAGTTAACTACATATTCAGATGTTGATTTGGAAAATTGTTTGGATGAAATAAAGAGCACACGTGGAGGTACATTCTTGTTGGGTGATTATTTAGTTGCATGGCTAAGTAAGAAGAAAGGATTCATATATTTATCCACTATAGAAGATGAATACATTGTTTTTTCCACCTGTTGTACACAAACACTATGGATGATCCAAACACTATCATAATTGGAGGTAAAATTTGTTGATCCCACTCCTCTCCATTGTGATAATACTAGCGCCATTAGTATGTCCAAAAATATAGTCCTTCATTCCAAGTCTAAACACATACCTATTAAGTATCACTTCTTAAGGGAGTAAGTTACAAATAGAGTGGTTCAATTGATTTTTATTCCTTCTACAGAACAAATTGCTGATATCTTCACTAAACCCTTACCAAATACAAAATTTGAGTATCTACGCCAGAAGTTGGGCATCATATCTTATTCAAATTAACATTTCCACTTTGATAGAGGGAGTTGTGCTATAGAATATTCTTTGACATTGATGTCAAAGGGGGAGAAGTTGTTTTTTCTACAGATGATAAATGGTTGGTGATTACAAGTACATCATGCATCCATAATTTTAAGGTTGCCATCAATTCCAAAGGGGGAGATTATTGGAATCATATGAAAATAGATCAGATTGTGATATGGTTTTCATTGATGGAAAAACATAGAATATTATCCAGATGAGCAGAGGAATGAGACGAATATGAAAAAGACTCAGAAGAATCAACGTTTGTATAGAGATTTGATGGTCATGAGTAAACCCACAAAGATTGAAAGAAAATATGATGAGCAAATTTGACAGTCAGGAGTGATCCTGCAAAAAATCAGCGGTTTAGAAGAAAAGAGGAAGGTGGAAATTAGAAGGCATAATGCGGAAGATGAGAAATTAGTGTCTAAAATAATATGGGTTTCTGCAACTGGGAGTCCTCCAGAGGAATGTGGAAGGTAGAATGCGGAAGATGAAAAATCAAAGTCTAAAATAATATGGGTTTCCGCAACCCAGAGTCCACCGGTGAAAAGTGGAAGGCAGAATGCAGAAGATGATAAATCAAAGTCTATGGTAATATGGGTTTCCGCAACCCGGTGTCCTCCAGTGGAATGCATAATTTGGAAAGTGGAAGGAGGAAGGATTCTTGCAAAATATGGTTTTTTGTAACCAAAATTCCACCCTATGGAATGCGAAAGGCAGAAGGCGAAATACAGAAAATTGTGGAAGTTGTTTAAACAAATTTTGAAAACCCAAGATCCGCTTTCTATATCTGATCTAAGATCGATGATCGGGAAATGGTGCACAAGAAATCGATGGTGTAGAATGGGTTTAAGAAAAAGGATGTGCGGACACGGGTGTTTGATAAGTCCTATTTGAGATCAATGGTAAGTAGAGAGGTCGCATGAAATCGATGGTGCGAAAGGAGTTTGTGGAAATATGTGCATAAATAGGTGTTTGTTAAGTTATATCTCAGGTCAACGGTCAGTAGAGAGGCAACATGAAATCAATGGCGTGGAAGAAGTCCTGTGGAAAGAATCCTGTGAAACTAGAACTACAAAAACTTTGATTTTCTGAGAAAAAGGAAAATTGCAAAGATGCGTTGCAGAAACTTATGATTACACATCGATTGGACTTCTTGTCTGTCATAAGGCATCGAATGGTTTTGATCAGTTATGAAGATGAATAGTCAGGCATACGAATAGGTGATTGATAAGTATAAGAGGATGTGTGTGAAGAGTTGTTGGTGTATTTTTTGCAGGCAGAGAGCTGGTGCACAGAGCGTCATCAAAGTGGGGATTATAGAATGAAAGAGGACTCTGAGTTCTTTCAAGAATACCCAGAACACAGACAATGAGGGGAACCAAGGTGCATAAGAAAATCCATAATTAGATTAGAAAAGAGTTGGTATGTATTGTAATATATGTTTTTCTACATATTGTAATGAACATGTTTAAATCTAAGGAAAAAGGGTGGTAGGGTGGTGCTAGGAAAAATATGTTTTCTTCTATGTACAGGTTGAAGTCTTTACACGTGGAAGTTGGTGCTTCCACCCAGTTGTAGATGGAGAATGTTATTTTAGTGGGTTTTATAAAAATATGAGGGTTTGTGCTCTCCACAAGAAGGAATTTGTAAACAAATGTTGCAACCTCATTTGAGTAGGTTCTCAAATAAAGATGAATATTTGTCTGTCTCTATCATGTGTGTGTGATTAACGATCATCATTCCTTCTGTTATACTTGCTACATCATTATCATATCTTTAAATCTGCAATCAGTAATAATGTTTTAAATATTGAAAATGGTTTAATATTTAGAAATACTGATTCACCACACCCCCCCCCTCTCAGTTATTTGAATAATTTCAACACAATAATTGTGAAGATGATTTTCCTCAAAGAGAGGATTATAATGGGACATATGATGATTTTGGTGAGGATGAAGGAAATAATAATGATGAAGACCATTTTCCTATAGGCAATGATTTTGATGCCATCGATGATGATTTTCCTCCAAGAGAGGATTTTAAAGAGAAAGATGATGATTTTGGTGCGGATGAACCTTCCAGTGGTGAAGATACCAATATTGTTTATGATATTGATTTAACCTCAGGTGATAAACATGATACTGATGAGGATAATCAATATCCTACTAAATTTGGGGATGATAGTGTCAGTGAGAGAGATGATATTCCTCATAGTGATGAGGACACTCATTCAAATGGGGATGACTTAATGGTACATGAAACAAAAAGGAAAATTGTACCAATAAGAAATATTAAATGTAGGACTAGACCATATTATATCAATCAAAAGAATTCTAGTTATACAAGGTCTAGAAAATATTTTCTCACGAGTCCGAGTTGTATTACTGATTTGATTTCAAGTGAGTGTTGCCAAAAACATTGTTTGAAACATATGCACTACAATTGTGCCTTGGATAAAAGGCTAGCATATATTTCAATGAACAAAAATATGGAAAATTCATATTTAGTGGGGTGCGTGATTTCCACAAAGGCAGGTTATGATTATTGCATTGGAAGTATTTTGGTTTGCAGAAGGCCATTCAAAAGAATTCACTTAATTGGTAATATTAGACTATCAAGAATCCAGAAAAGACTAGAAAAGGATCCCACTTTTTATTCTAAAGAATATCATGCACAAGCTAGTGGGCCATTAACAAACATTGCAATATCATGGATAGGTGAATTCTTTTCTAAGCATGGAGAGAGTATGCCAGATAGGAAAACCATACACATTCATGATAATTTCTCAAGGCAGGAAATATAAAAATTGTACAAGGCATTTGTTCAAGAGGCCATAGGAAATAACAACTCATCAGATATACATATTTTACAAGACTATGGAAAATAGAGTTCAACAATATCTAAATTCCTAAGAGGTCAAGGATGGGGTTTTGTAGTATATGTATTTCTCTTAAACAAAGAAGGGATAAATCAGAAGGGATAGAAAGAGGCATGTCTCTAAAAACATTTTTTTCACTTATACATATGAATTATAAAATCTCATCAATGTTTTATTTTTATTTTTATTTGTAGATTATGTTATCAAAGAACTTCAAGAACATTGCAATCAACAATCAATTTAACGACAAAAATTATACAAAAATCACAATAAATGTTATGATGATCCACATCAATATTTGGGTTTGATAATTGATGGCATGGATAAGAAAAAAACACTTTTTCCACATTTTGTTTGTGTACCAAAGAATTTAGAGGAGGAATTTTTTTTGAGTTTCACTTGGTTGGTTGTATGGTTTTTAATGATCAGATATCCCCAAGGATTTACTTTACAACTCCAATATTCATAATGATGCAAATTTTACCACCACCATAATTCACCATGTGATTACTCATTGGTCCAATAATATTCCTCGAGTTATGTATATAGAATTGAACAACACTAGCCGGGAAAACAAAAATCAGATCGTGTTTGGTTATCTAAAAATGGTTGTTGAATTGGGAATTTTTCAGAAGGTTAAAGTTGGTTTGTTTCTTGTTGGACATACACATGACCATATTGATCAAATGTTTATCCGTTTTGTAGTGACATTGGGTAGGAAGAATGCTGGAATTCTACCATCATTAATTGAAATTATTATAAAGACATACACTCCAAAGCTTGTTGTACTAACATTGGAGGAGACTATTGAAGCGCGGATATTTATTATGGGATCACATGGTGAAGAAAGGTGCATTGAAAAAATCAATGACATTAGCTTCCAACATCAATTTCACATAAAACAAATTGATGGGAAAACATTACTTTGGGGTAAGAAGTACTCAACAATTGCAAAATGGGGGCCTACATCAGGTTTAACATTTCATCCCAATTCCTCAAGTTTATGCTTCAAAATTATTGTTATTGCAATCAGCTATCAAGATTCAAAATGCACGCCGACACAATAGAGATGTTGATTCTGCTCATTGCTTGGAAGAAATAAAAAAGTATATCAAAGATACATATTACTATTTTGATGTTGTTGATACTATTAGGTGGGAGTATTTTTTCATGGAGCAAAATGACATAATTTCAAACTCTACAAATGGAAATATTTTTTTGAAGACTCCATTTCGTTGGCCGCAAAGTATGTCAAATGAAAACAAGGAAATAAATGTTGAACCGGAAGGTGTTGATCCTTCTCAAGAAGGGAAAGGGAAATGTATATTGGGTCTAGAATATCATCTGCACAATGCTGGGAAATGGAAGACCTTTACAGAGGCTCAATACAAGATATTAACAAAGGTTGTATGATTGCAGTGTTGGCTACAGAAGGTGCATGCGGTTATCCATTCTAGATTGAAAAATTTAACAAGGTCAATATAGAAAATGAAGAAGTTATATCCATTGAAGTACATTGGTATGCAACAGACACACAACCATTTGATGGTGTGTAGAAGACAAAGATGGTGGTTGAGAAAAGGGTTTGCAAAAAGAGAAAAAGAAAGGGTCAAAATGCAAATCATCATCGCATTGACATTTTGAACTTAGAATATGTTGACATACTAGTTTATGACTTCCATTTGACAAAGAAAGGCACTCTTCGCTCCAAGAGTACAGATATTATCAAACGATTGTTGCCATAAGAAATAGTTGCATCATGGGATTCTGATAAACTAAGGCGTAGATCGAGAAGGAATATGTCCTATGAAATGTTGGGCATACATGAAGACTCAGAATGAGCACTTATTGATAATAGAGAAGAATACGGGTCATATACATCTTCATCTGATCATTCATCTAAAGAAAATGTAATTTCTCATGGTGTGTCAAAATTCATGTGTTGATTTCACTATTTGCACACGAAACATTTTATCTATTTTATTAAGATGACATTGTCTATATGGCAACTCTAAATGAGTGTTTCAATTTTAATATGAATAACTTCTACATATTATGGTTTAATATATGATTTTAATATGAGTATTATAAAAAAATCCTTTATTTTATATGGAAAGAGTGGTATAATAATTTCTTGAATAATTTTTCTTTAATATAGTGCAGGCTTTATATAGTGTTGCTAGTGTTAATAAATACAATTTTAAATTATGATAAAATGATATAATTGTGCCATATTTTGAAATAATGTGCTACCGATAGCATCAATTCTCAATTTGGGGCTTGATTTTAAAGTTATTGTAAAAAGCATTAAGGACTTTTTTTCATCCATATCCACATTTTTAGACCCAAAAAAGTGGTGCTACTGGTAGCACCAGTTTTTGATTTGGAGGTGGTTTTTTGTGTTTTTTTCACAAAATTAGGAGTTTTTATGGCTAGAGTTCTCATTTTGAGTATAAAATTCTCGTCAAGTTTTATAACATATTTTTAAAGTAAGTAGGGAAATCATCTTTATTAACTTAATTTAATTTCGAAGATCTCGCATTTGATTTCTAGTAGTTCCAATCACCAATAGAGGAATTAATAACCTAACTCGGTAGATATGGTAACCATATGATTTTGGTTTAGTTTGATTATTTTGTGTATTTTTCTGCTTTAGTTCAAGTTAAATTATGCTAGATCAAGCTAGTTTAAGCTTTGACCCCACAAATACAGTGCTTGCACATCTAAGTCTATTCCTCCCTGGTTGATAATTTAATGTCCAATTGGTAGTGTGTATATTTTTACTAACAATGTTAAATCATATTGGTGACCCAACTGCTTCATCTTTTTGTGGGAAAGGCTAGTTCAAAGCAACAATTCTATGCTTCAGGAGAGACAATGAAAGAAGGCTGAAGGATTACTCAACCAATTTGCAAAGAATCCATATTCATATTTAGAATGTAGACGAAACTCTAGTATGTGCAACATCATCATCTGAGAACCACTCTCTAAAACAATTTTGTGGTATATCTTTCAAAGCTACAAAAATGGAGGATCATGTTTGGTGGTGGAGGGAAGTTTGGAGGTTTCAAGTCCCTTCCAATTTGAAAATTTTTATGTGGTTATTATGTTGGTTTATTAGTCAATACTGAGAGGGGGGGGGGGCGTATCAGTATTGTTATATTTTTACTAATTTAACCACTTTTTAAANTCTATCTTTAAATACACATAACAACAAGAATACACAAAACCCACTTTTAACATGGAAGCCCAATAGGGTAAACCACCAATACTTCCCATTACTGCAAAATTGTTATTTACAAATAGTTTTTCCTGCTGCTACAGAAAAGGATGGTATTACACCATGTTTACCAATACCAATTTGAAGGAGTATACGACCCCCTAGTTTATCAGCTACGACTAAAAGGATGTTACAACACCCTATTTACCAATCCCAATTGGAAAGAGGCTATGACCCCCTGGTTTATCATCTACAACTAAAAGGAGGAAACAACCCCCTGCAGGCATGTTGTCTTCCCTAGCATCGCCCTGCCACCCTAATTTGTTTCTCACAATTTATCTTTCCCTGCCACCCTGATATGTTTCTTACTCAGGCCGCTACTTAAATACTTCTCAGCATTTAAGCTTCTTTCAATAGTTGCATCTCTTCAAACTGAACAAACACGCCTTTCACTATTACTCCCTTTCATATATGAGGATCACACCTTCCAAAACATCATTTCATGTTCTTCCATTAATCCTGCACCTCAAAAATCGTTTCCACGGCTTGGAAACTAATTCAACACCTCTGTCCAACATTTGCAGGTGCTTCTGCACTGCCAACCTTCTTTCTATAGGATCAACTTCCTGATCCAATCAGAGTCATTGACCTTATCCCTAATTCAATCTAGACCTTTGATCTAACCATCGATTTCGGCCTCAAAATCATCTCTCCGAACCAATATTTCCTCATCAATGATTTCCCATCATTGATCTTCGTCGGTCATTTTTCTGACCATCGATCTCCATATTGCAGGATGCCGGATGTCAACTGTTCGTTTTTCCATTTCCACAAAATCCTTTCCGCAAGATTCTTTCAGCAAGCTTCTTTCTGCAATTTTCCTTTCGCACCGTCGATCTGTTTTAGTGGAACTAACTTTAGTCATTCAATCTTTTCAAGTTGCAAAATGTGGGATGTGGGATGTGGGATGCGAAAATGTAACATATCATATTTCCACAATTTTTATTCTGCACTGTCGATCTTTTGTGGAGTCTTTCCTAACCATTAACCTTGTGGATTGTGGGATGCGGGATGTGGAATCACACTTTCCTATTTTGGAATTCTGTAATTTTCTTCCGCAACTTTGTTTCCACATTTTCCTGGACCGTTGATTTCCTTGCGGATTTACCCCTAACCATCCAATCTTGATATTTTGCAGAAATTTGGATTTTCCACCTATATTTTGTGGGATGCTTCCTAACTGTCGGATCTTGTGCGAGATGCTTACTAACCATCCATTCTAGAACTAATGCGGATTTACATTCTGTCTTTTTGGATTATACAAAAACTGATCCTCATCCATCGGATCTCATGCAGCTAATTATACCACCTCATCATCGTGCCATGTCATCACTACCTTCCTCTTTGCCACCTCATCATCATGCCATTTCATCTTTTCTTTGACTTATGCTGCATTAATTCTACGTTAACTTTGCCAAGGTATCTTTTTTATATCCTTCATATTTTATAACCAACTTTTCCATCACTACCTTAGTCTTTCATCATCATTATGACACCATCATATTCCATGTCATCATATGTGTCATGCCACATCCTCAACTATGCCATGTCATCATTACCTTAGTCTTCCACTGAGTTTGTCCTACCATCATATCCACAGGTTATTCCTTTGTCATTCATGAACACCTTTGACATCAATGACAACTATATACTCAAACCTGCTAACAATCTCCCCCTTTGGCATTGATGGAAACCTCTAAACATTCTCCCCCTTTGACAACAATGAGAAAGGATAACCTGTTATGCCAATGCTGCACCTTTTTTGATATAGGATTTCCCATCTCTCTTATTTTTGACAAATAATCTTGTCATCATGTCTCCCCTTTAAATGAACTTGGTTATTTAAACAATGTATTATCATTTATCCTAACATTTCCTGTTCTTGAATGATAGCTTAACTGATAGATCCATGTACTCCCCCTGTCACAGTACTTCTTCTCCTTTGTCAACATTTTTGTGACAGAGTCTACACTCAACATTTTTCCAACACTCTTCCATTTTCTGTTCTAGGATACATGTTTCCCATTTTTTTAAACTTTGTTCTTGCTTCCGTATCTAATGGTCTATCCTGTAAGTTAACTGGCTTTTGCTTTTACCAGAATTCCTTAAGCCTGTGCATTTAGATCTACATATAAAAAACTAGCATATACTGCTGGATTATTTTGGATTTTAGATCTATATTATCAATTGTCTAGAGACCCATAACTTCATATCCTCAACACATATATTACTTGAGTTTATTACATAGTTTCTCTTGTCTCACTATCTCAGACATAAAGACTCATAACCTCAACCTTTTTCCTTTTTCAATGCTAAACTCATCCTGCTACCTTACCAATATACTAAACTTTTATTTTTAGACTTGACTTTTCTCCTATCAACAATTTATGTGTCATGACCTCAATTACTAAGTGAACATAATCATATTTATCTTCTATTTGATTGTAGACATCATGGTCTTCATGACTCTCATATTTTTTTGTTCTCACATTACTTCATACTTTCTCTTATGTCATCCATACACCATCCTTGATTACCCATCATTTTTGAAGAAGATAGCTTTCAATATACTTTCAACATTAGATACCAATTGAATTTTTTCTTAGATACCAATTGAAATTTTCTGACTTTAACTCCCCTTGAGTATAACATCCCTTCTAATGTTATTTTTAGGGTTTACCTTTTTAAATCATGAGAGACCTTTTTATAAAAGGATCCCATAGTCATCACTACATCATTCTCCATCACCTTCATCTTTATCAGTGTATTATTCGACATCACTAAGTAGCTTTCCCTTATGATGAGTTTCATTTTTATCTGTGACCTCATTATTCTCAACATCAACTACAAAGACTTCATTAGTCACTGAAAGTTGTGTTTCTTCTGAAGCTTCTAATTCTTTCATCCACACCTTTTCAGGAGGTGTACTATTTACTTGTCCTTCACCATGCTCTGTGTTGGTGTCTTGTTCCCTTTTCATCCTTTGATTTTATCCCCTTCCTTTGTAGTCAGCCACCTTGTGAC
Source organism: Pseudotsuga menziesii (assembly GCA_001517045.1). NCBI lineage: Eukaryota > Viridiplantae > Streptophyta > Pinopsida > Pinales > Pinaceae > Pseudotsuga > Pseudotsuga menziesii. The sequence goes on from LPNX011198433.1 coordinate 18,157, forward strand.
CAAAATTATGACAATAATGACAATAACCATGAAATTTTTCTTTATCCACAGGAGTTCTTTGGTCTCTCTATTTCCTAACTGCCATGTTCTTCCACTGTCTCTGAAATTCTACTAGAGCATCACATTTCAGTTTACAATTCCTAGCCAAGTGTCCAAAGTTATTACATTCTTAACACTCTATATCAAACCTTTGGAGAGGTCCAAACTGGTTATGATTCCTTACCTTTGGATTTTTAATTTCATCCTTCTTGTACTCATGAACTTTTTCATAAGCCTTGTATTTCAGGGCTTTATGACCAAAATTATTATAGGAATAACAATGACCCAGAAAAATTTTCTGATTTCTATTTATTACTTGTCTCTTGAGCTCCTCATGAGTTCTATCTTTGTCATGAAAAGATAAAGCATATTCTTTGCACTTTTCCTTTTTAACAGGACTCTTCAGTACTTCAGCATAGTTCTTTGTACTTCCTCTCTTTTAGTGAGTGGGAAACTCTCTGGCTTCTTTTCTTTAACGAACCCTAAATCAGATATGTCACTCGATGATATTTGATTGTTCAGAATGTCATCCAGAATCTTTAAGCTATTTTTAAACCTAGATTTGATAAATTTTTCATCAACCCCTTCTCTAAGTTGAGCAATTTCTTTCTCAAGTTTTTTAGAATCTTGAATTATTTTCCCGAGAAGAACTACTAGATCTTCCTCACTCTTCTTGGCCTCTTGAAGTTGGTTTCTCAAATCAGTAATAATGTGATTGGTCTCTTCTTGGTATTTAGACAGTTTCTCTTTCAAAACCTTGTTTCTTTTCCTACTTCTTTCAATTTCATCTACAATAGCCATGTATTCAGCTTCTATGTCCACTTATGATTCCTCATATGAGTTTGTTGTTTCTATAAAAAGGATTTCATTATCTTCACTTTCTTACTTGGAATAAAAGTTCTTCCTTTTTTCTTTAAACTTCTTCTTACCCTTATGACATCAAGATTCTTCATGGTCACTCTCCTCTTGTTTTGGGTAGGAACACTTATGGGAAAGATGTCCAATCCTTCCACAGTTAAAACATTTCAAAGGAAGTTTACCTTTGTATTTCCCAGTGCCTTTATTAAGTCTCCTTACAAAGAGGGCTTCCTGATCATCTAGATTTTGTGATTGATTTTTGGAAGTGACTTTAAACGCTGCTTCTTTCTTCGAGTTTTTATCTTGTCTAGTTCTCATCTCATAAGTAGTGAGAATTCCATGCAACTCATCTACTGTCACTGTTTTAAGGTCATCTCGTTCCTCTAGGGTGGAAACCTTTGAGTCATATCTCATTGGTAATGTTCTTAGTATCTTGCTTACCACTTATTTTTCTTTCAATTTTCCTCCAAGACCTATAATAGCATTAACCACCTCATCTACACGAAGAAGGTATTCCCTAATATTATATTCTTCTCTCATTTTTAGGCTTTCAAATTGAACTTTATATGTCTGCATTTTGGATTCTTTAACCTTCGATTCTCTTTCATAGATAATCTTCAACTTATCCCAGGCTTGTTTGGTAGAAGTGCATTGCATAACGTTTGTAAACACAATGTTTGTTAATCCACTCAATATTGCATAAGGGCTTTAGAATTTCCTTCATATTGGCCTAGTTCTACTGTGTCTGTAGGGTACTGGTTTCCTATGTTATGTTCTTTTTCAGTTGCTGCCCAAACCTTCCATCCCAGGGACATCACATGACACCTCATTCTTACATTGTACTATTGTTACGAAGAGAAATTCCTATGGCTTGGGGTACCACAACAGATAGCTAGACTCCAGAAATCAATCTTTCCCAATATGCAATAGAAATTAAAAACATCTAACACTAAAGGATCAAACCTTGTACCTTATTCCGGACGATTGAAGTAGATCCCCATTGAGCTTTCCAATCTTCAGCTTGGATTGTTATAGCACGTCCTCAACAACAAGTAAACAATACAAGCATACTATATTTCATGGTGTTAGATCTATTCTAGCATATATAATCAATAATGTATAAGCATTTGACATATTCCAATGGATGTAACATTAATTCAAATACACATTACTGGACAGGAAAAGATATTTCTATTAATATGAATCAGAGATTACAAGTGACAACCTCTGACGGCACGTCTGCGAACCGGAGAAACTGAATCCCCCACTTGGGCCTCCACCACCTCAATCCTCCATCACTCTGATAGCAAGCTCACTAACAAAGGCAAGCTTGGGAAGAACACAACAGTGCTCCAAAGGGACAAAGGGATGCAGACTCAAGTATAGTTCTGGAAACAATGGACTATAGTTTCGGTACTCTCAATTCTCTCTTATGCTTTCAATGTCTCAATGGTTCCTTATATAGCTTTCCAAAGTGATATTGAAAGGTCAAATCCGTGCGATCTCAAGGCATATGGAAGGCCAGGAGTCATATGAGTCGGATTCAAGACAAGGAATGGTCCAACAATTTTGTATTATGCACACATCCCGATGTACGCGACTATAGAGGGAATATCCACGTATGTACGCGGTTATCGGGGAAAAGGACGCGTATATAATTTTTCTAATGTTTTTAGGGATGGTCAATGATACATCAAAAGACAATAAATGGTCCATAGGGAATAATGAGTCTGCAGCGGGATAGGGGAAGGCCATACAATGTGTGATTCACCTAGTGTGGTGAAATCCGCTATAACAGATGCCCCCTAATGTATGAGATCAAAGGGGTTATACGATGGACAAAATACATTATAAGTCCATCCCAGAAGTGAAGTGATGAAGGTACCCAAATGGAAGACTAGCCACCCAATCAACATAATACAATAATACAACTCTGCATACAACTGCACATACATATAGCAGTCCCGGATACATAAGAGTACAATGGCCATGAATAGGCATGAAACATGATAGAACATATGTGGTCATCGCTACGTACAATATACATAGATCAGAATCTCCATGATGAAGATATACAAAGTACAATGATATCCACATAGGCTGAAGATATATAATAGATCAAGATCTCCATAGTGGCTGGAAATATCTGACATATACTGGAACAAGTCACGAGAGCTGAAATCTCATGAATACTGGCACGATCAAGGAGGTAGCATATAGTGGATGCCACCAATCTGGAAGGTATTCTACACTAACCGCAACGAGTACATGTCCTACTATGCGAATAGAGGTGTCGAGGTCGAACATAGTAGTCCATCGTCTGATTACCGGTCATTGATGTATACCATTAACAAACGCGAGATCACCCACCAATAATGAAAATGGGAATCAAGGTACTAGAGTGCAAACTAACAAGTGTGAATAAATGTGTTGAGGTCGAACACTTGAGAGAATCCATCGATCAGGGGACATTGATGTATTCCCAAAACTGTCGATGGCGAGAGAACCTGCCACTGATGACTACAAGTCTCAAGGCACTCAAAATGACTCTAGACTCCAATCCCAGAATAAATGATCTGAAGTCGATGGGATGAAATCTGCTGGAAGGAGGGCATTAAGGCATCCCCCATCATCCAACACGAGGTACTCAGCAACGCTGTATAATATGGAAGAACTCGATCATACGGTGCACGAACCAGTAACTGTACCGGGAATGGCCAACATGCAAAGTCAAGATAATTGAGGAATGGCCGACTCAGGTTTCAACTTCCTTCGAACAAGAGCATAACGGCATATGGTGACTGAATGAAGGCAGCATAGACTCGATATACAAACTGGGAAATCTCTATGATGCAGGAGGCATCAATAGAGGCTCCATAAGGACTGGAAGCTTAACCAGTCGGTGGAGATAAAACTCAGATAACGACTACAGCTCCTAAAGTCAAACTATAACCCAACCAATGGATGTGATATACAGTGCTCTGTTCGAAGGAGACACGACTCGACAGCTTCCAAAGATAATATCTTTTCTTGTCCGGCTTTTTGGTTTTTTGATTTTTTTGGTCTTTTTCAGTTATTTGAAAAGCTTGAAAAAAGAATAAACTAGCTTTATAGTTACAAACTAGGAGAAGACGAGTGTCATAAAGGCAAACAAACTAGTTCCAAGCAATGGAAAATACCTATGCTCAATGCAAGGATACATGTGTAAGATATAGACACTCAGGGGAAAATCCCCTCCCCATAAAAAAGGGAATCAAGTTGCGAAATATATAAATAAAGGCTCTGCATGGCTAGACATGAGACAAGCTCGGGCTATATGGCTGAAACGCAATATCAGGGGAGCCGGCATAAAGCTCAATAAGATAGGCAAAGCTCATGATAATGCATTCACAACTCGATATAAGGGGAGTCCGGGGGGATACAGGCGAGCATAAGATCAAGAGGAGTATGCGGCTCTTGCTAAATGTCATGGCAATACTATACAACGGACTCCCACACCCTAAAGGGGGAAACATCGGCATGGGCACCAAATGAAAATAAGGCGCTAACTAGGGTACCCATGTAAGGTGAGTCTCTACCACTCACATCATGCCACTTCTATAGCAGCAAGAAGGTTACGTGACATAATAGAGTGGGTTCGTACCTAAGGATATAGTGACATGGTCATAAGGTCATGAAAAATGAAAACGGTGTGAACCTAACCTATATGCCAGTATAGACGTTATACCTGAGATCAGTACGAACGGGTCAATCCAAAGGCTGAAACATCGCTGAAAACGGTCTTCTACATCACAAATTAGGTTAGAAACGGTCCAAAAAGGTTAGAAACGGTCAAAACTATAGGAAAGGGGGTAAAAATTTTCAAATATTTGAAAATTTTTCTATAAATAGTAAAAAATATAAATCATTTGAAAGTTTTACCCATTGGAGCTCTGATATTCAACTGCAAATTCCAGGAGATCCAGCAGGCAGAATTCACAACCGATTCTTCCAGGTACTTACTCATGTTCTCAGCTTGCATTTCAATACAAATTTTATAATTTTTCATGGTCAAATGAATTTTTAATGGCCAAAATTACATGAGCGCCATGGCCCACGCGGATATCGAGGTTTTTTCCACGTATAGGGTTGGATATACACGGAAAAGGGGCCTGAAACTGCGTACATACGCGGCTGTTTTGAAAACAGTCGCGTATGATGCCGCGCACTAAGATTTTTATGAATCTAATGGACATTTTTGTCAACTTCTCATGCAGGATGGTGCTAGAGTGGCGAGAATGCAAGCATGGTGATGTAGAGGAAGCAGTAAGAGCTGACAGAATGGATCAAGAGGCTCTAAGAAGATGCGGACTATACAAGTTTTGGTGCCTAGGAGGCTTGAGGGCCAAACCAAGACTACTACAGATGCTTGTAGACTATTGGGATTCGGACTCAGAGTCCTTCCAGCTAGACGGCATGTCCCTCACCATTGAGGTGGAGGATATCTATTTTATCATAGGTCTATCACGGTGGGGTGAGACGGTGAACCTTCGTGCCCGTGGAGGGCCAGGTCATGGGCTGACTATAGATGAGTACATCACAGTATACTACTATCCAAAGACAGAGAAGGTGGGGAGCCAAGTCCCCACCAACGCTATACAGGTACTGGGCCTAAATGCCATCTTACTGACGCTGGGTAGGATAGCAGGATTAGCATCACTCCATCAGGCCTCTCGACCATTGATGTTCTATGCGGTGGAGTGCATGACACCGACCATCTATGACTGGAGCACATCACTGTTGAGCAACATGAAACATCAGCTCAGTGAGTGCAAGGCAGGTAGGATACGGAACTTCGGGTTCAGTAGTATCTTGAGCACTTTCTTCTTCGAGTGGGTTCCAGGATTGAGCCCTAGAGTGGATGTTCCTCTCCATGGGGTTCGAGATCCGGCCCAACGACGTTGGGCAGACGCGATGCGCAGACTGGGGGGTGGTAGGGTGGCCAATCCTTATCCTGCAGACTTTTTTCCTTGGTGGCGACGACAAATTATTGCCATAGAGGACTACCCTTATGCAGGGATAGACTTCTGGGGAGACCCGAACATGCCATTACCACCAGGGTCAGCATATGGAGACATAGGTAACGAATCTCGACCCTTACTCTTTTTAAAATTTTTGAAGTATTTAATTTATTTTGTGTTTTCTTGATTAATGGAATCAAAAAGACATGCTTTTGGGTGATAATACATAGTGACATCTACCATTGATGTGCAAATGTGGGACCACGGCGACCAGAGGGCTTCCCACGTCATAGACAGAGGGGAAGAGGAGACGATATCACCGGTGTGGATGCGGAGCGAACACTCCAAAGCATCCATACCAACTTTGTGCGACTGACTCACAGGATTCCCATGGCGCAAGTCGAGGACTTGCCTGAGGCTATGCAGAGACAGGTGGTTGGTGTACCACGCGCATGGGTGCGTTTATTCCGACGGCTAGCTAGAGCCGTGGTGACATATCATGATCACAACCCTCATCCACCTCCACAGGAGTAGACACCTGGGAGTGTATCTATTTTGTACTATCATGTATATGATGGTGGCTTTCAAAGCCCCAATTTTGTATTATAACACTATGTATTACCACATTTTGATGTATATAAAAAAAAGTTTTATGGTGATCGGTTTATTTATTTACATGTGTAAACATTGTGTTTATGATTAATTTATGATGAATGAAACAAATTCCAATCTAACACATAGTTAGCATATGAGTCAGCAATTTGATTAAAATTTCTTGGAATGTGTATATATGTTATGTTCTCAAATTGTCGTTCTAGCAATCTCACACGTAAGAATCTCCTCAATAACATCGGATCTCTAACATGGTACAAACCATTTAGCTGTGACACTACTAACTCTAAATCAAGACGTTCCTCAAGAGAGAGAACACCATGCGAAATGGCATCCCGTAGAAGCTCGATAATGGCACTATATTCAGCAACATTGTTGGAAGATGGCCGTAGACATACACCTCCTGAAGACAATACATGACCCATAGGAGTAAAGTTCACCCAAGCAGCTGAGGCTGAGTGTTGAGTGTGATGGCTTGCACCATCCGCGAATCCTACGAAGGTGGAAGATTCCATTGACATCTGCCACAAGAAATGGAAACTAATCACAAACCCGATCGCGATAAACAAGACCTAACTATGCAAAAAAGTTGTACAATAATATACAACAAACAACCTTGGCTAAAGATTATGCATAGTATTTTTTAAGATAGAGCCCATTTCTAGGCTCCGCTAAGGCTGTCCCTTCGTAATCCACTAACTCGTAGGCACCCTTCTCTAATACTCTCTTGACCACGTAAGGACCACGCCACATAGGATTGAACTTCCCTGCCCCCAAGGGTTCTTTCGATTGATCCCACAAAAGGACCAAGTCTCCCTCACTAAACACTCTCAGACGGACAGACTTATCGTATTGGGCCTTCACGCGACGCTTATTAACCTCTAGAGTCACCAAGGCATCTCTACGCTACTCATCGAGTTGCTCAAGGTGAACCAAACGCTCCTCCAAAGGCGAAGTATCTGGTAAGAGTTCTATGGCTAACTTCAATGAAGGAATCTCGCATTTAACCGGCAATATTGACTCCACTCCATGAACAAGCTGATATGGAGAAAAATCAGTGGCAGTCTTTACCACGGTTCGGTACACCCACAAAGCAGGATACAACATAATATGCCAATTCGTCTTGCTTTGTGTGATGGTTCGTTGGAGAATGGACTTAAGTGATTTATTCATAGCTTCAACCTGTCCATTCGCTTGAGGATAGTAAGAAGAGGAGTGCTCTTGCTTATATCCTAACTTGGAGGCCAACTCTTCCATCATACAATTCTGAAAGTGCGAGCCATGGTCAGTGACAAGCTCTCTCGGAATCCCGAACCTAGAGATGATTTGGTTGAATATGAAGTGAGAGGTTGTCTCACCGTCGGATTTTACTGTAGGCATTGCCTCAGCCCATTTCGTGAAGTAATCGATAGCCACAATGATATGATGGTGCCCCCCAGCCAAAGATGGGTTGCAATCCATAAAATATAGCCCCCACTTGGTGAAGGGACCGGCGGTGATAATAGGGTGCAACGGGGCAGGCTTCGAGCGCATGTTACGTGCAAACACCTAGCAAGGGTGGCACCTCTTGACCGCTTCAATACAATCCTTGAATATCAACGGCCAGAAATATCCTGCTCTCAAAATCTTTTGGGCTATAGCAAGCCCAGATAAATGACCACCACACGCCCCTCTGTGGCAATCATTAAGCACTACCTCAGCCTCATCGTGAGTTAAACAACGTCGTAAAAGGGAATCTACTCCACGGCGGTACAAAGTATTGTCCACTATGAGGTAGTTCTTGGAAACGTGACATAATCGACGTCGCTCATCTCGCAAGAGGTGAGTAGGGGTCCTCTGCGTTTGCAAATATAATATGATATCACCATACCATGGGTCAGTCGTTGAGATCAAGAAAATGTGTTCATCAATGAACGTATCTTCACATACTGACTCCTCAGCCTCGCTCGGAAAATATGATATGAGCTCTGCAAATATTAACGATTTCTTCGATTTTGCTGAAACAAACTTGAGATCAAACTTTTGCAGAATGAAAATCCATTTATTATATTTTCCCCCAATCATCCTACGTGTGAGGAAGAACTGAAATGGATTGACATGGGCAACCACCAAAGTTTGGCGAAGGAGAATATAATGTCTCAAACGCTGCACCGCATGTACAGTGGCCAAGGCAAGCTTCTCTACATGAGAATACCGAATCTCTGCGTCAATAAGGTTTTGGCCCAGATAGTATATGACATGCTCTTGGAGCTCCTACATCCTCTTGAACCAAAACCATCCCAATCGTCTCTAAATACGCGGCCACATATAATAGGAAATCACGGCTATAATCCAGAGGACTAATCACCGGGGCCGATGCTAGGGCTCTCTTAAGGGAATCGAAGGACTCCTGGGCTCGCTCATCCCATTCAAAGGGAGTATCCTTCTTCAGGAGACGCATGAAACCTCTAGTCAAATTGGCGAAATTGACAACAAATCTTCGTAGGAAGTTTTCCATGCCTTGCAAACACTGAAGATAACGAATATTTCGCGGGGGAGACAACTGAAGTATTTCCTCCACTTTCAAGGGGTCGACTCTTATACCCTCTTTTGAAACGATAAATCCTAATAAACGACCTGATTTCACACAAAATATGCACTTATGAGGGTTTAATCTAACAGCATAGTGCCGGCATCTTTAGAGCACCAATGTCAAGTGATAAGAATGACGCATCCTCATACGAGAATGAGCAGCGAGGTCATCCAAAAATACTTCGATAATGGACTTGAGATCATGGAAAATCAAGGTCATCGCCCGCTGAAAAGTAGCTCCAGCGTTTTTAAGGCCGAAAGGCATTTTCTGATACGCAAATGTTCCCCAAGGACAAATAAATGCAGTCTTATGTTGGTCCTTAGGTTTAATTTGAACCTGATTATATCCGGAAAAACCGTCCATAAAGGAGAACACCTCGCTACCCACACACTCATCCAAAATCTGATCTGTAAATGGTGTGGGGAAGTTATCCTTAGGACAGGCACGATTTAAATCACGGAAATCAGTGCATATATGAATCACTCCTTGCTTCTTATCTACCGGAACAGGATTTGAAACCCACTCCGTCAAGGGAATAGGATAGATGAAACCAGCTTTCAATAGTTTCTCTATCTCTGCCTTTATGGCGGGTGCTTTCCTAGGATTTACCGCGCGTAAACGCTGTCGAACAGGCTTCACGTTGGGGTAAGTTTTAATTTCGTGTTCGACAATCTGAGGGTCAATCCCTGGCATCTCATCGTAAGACCAAGCAAAAACATCACGGAATTCCTTGAACAGATCGGTATACTCACGAATCTCATCTTGGGAACAATCCGCCCCAATGTACACATTCTCAACCATACTAGGGTTGCGAGAAATGTTGATAGGAATAATTGATGATATGTTTGCCATGTTTCCATCAGCCATCTGACCAGGAGAGCTTAATGGAATCATGGGCCTACCAGCTTTCTGTCTAAGAATCTCCCTGTAATCCTCATGCTCCAATGAGTCAAGCTCTGGAAGGAAATATGATCTATGATGGAGTTCCTCCCATGGTGGCTCAACTCCCGACATAGCCTCGATGATTTCTTCATCTGAAGGGAAAACTGTATCAAGGAAATCATGGGCATGAGAAGACTATACTGCCCATGCAGGAAGCACATAGGGGTCTTCTTCCTTTATCCGTGAAGAAGAAGAACAAGGCTCTGCAGTAGATTGAAGATTATCTTGGTAAGCAATCATGGCTGCAGGCAACGACACACTCGTCTCAATGGCATCACTCGAAGGACTCGGTGAAGGAAGAATCCAAGGATCTCCCATATGACTTGTGCGAAAAGGCACCGATCTCGTAGACGTGGAAGCACCATTGAAACTAGCTCCTATCATGAGGACGGGTGCAGGACAACTAAAGGTTCCCATAAGGGAAGGATACATACCTACACCGACACTCCTAGTTTCCGGCTGGGAATGTTCAACTTTCGGAACCAAAGCTTCCGAAGATGCACTAACAGGCGGATTCTTGAATGACATCTGATCAATCATCACAATCTTCCCATTATGAGGAAAGAATACAACGCGAAATACGAAAGACGCAACGGCTTGCATACTATACATCCAATTCCTTCCCAGTAAGAGATTGTAGTCAAGGGGCGCATCAACCACCTCAACCTCT
>LPNX011198433.1:29209-59751 GCA_001517045.1 Pseudotsuga menziesii
GTGCAGCTTCAGGTTTGTCCGTAGGTTTCTCAATACGCAAAGGGGTTCCTAGTGGATCAGGTTCTTTACCTGGGTTGGGTTGTGATGTAGAATAATCTTTCGCACGCGTCACAACTTTTGCGGCACGGACCATATTAATGCACCCACGACCACTAGTTTCAGGTGGATCTTCATCACTAGATTGATCATGGGACTTCAAGTTCATATTTTGGTTATGCGGTAAAGGGTTCGTTAACACAGCTGGGCCCTGTGCTATGAACTTCGAAGCTTCATCCATCCTAGGGAACAAGTAAGTGAGGTGATCATCCTTACAAATATTGCAAGGAAACTTAACCTTACGCTTATTCTGCTTGTCCCCCCCAGCATTTTTATTGTTCTTGTCATTATTGTTGGCATTCTCATTTTTATTCCCACCCTTTTTATTATTTTTTTTACCCTTTTTCTATTCCGTCCAGGTTGCTGGTTACCTTTCTGGTCGGACGATTGCACAGTAAGTACATTCACCGTTTGGGTGGGATGAGATGAAGCTGTAGCTTGTCCCGAGGCAGATTGGTTGATAAACAATTGAGAAACTTGTTTCACAACCGAACCTGTAGGTTTCTTACTTGCACTACCCACAATGCCATCGGCATGTGGTCCAGGTTTGACCTTGGGATCGAAACTAGAACGAGGGGCATTAGGTATAATCTCATATAACAAACCAGACTGAGCATAGATCAAGTCTAGTTCCTGCACCCTAAATATAGCTTTTTCCTCATTTTGCACTCTGGATGTGGAGACATCCTTCGCGATATATGGTAATAACGATTTGAGGAACCACTCAAGGAGGAATTTCAGCGGTATAAAGGCTTTGATTAATCTCTTCCGTCTATGCCACTCCTGAATATGATCAGAAATATGGGTGGCTTTATCTTTCCGAAATGTCGACAAGAGTTCAGTACCGACATCATATCGTACTAGTAGCTGGAAGTGATTAAGGAAAGTCATCGCAAGGTCGTCGAACAAAGTAAAGGCACCCCTAGGTAACTCTATATACCATTTCACCGCAGGCCCTGTAAGGGTGCGTTGAAATAGTCTCAAGTGGACTGAGTCCTGATGCAATGAATTGGAAGAGCACCATAGGTGGAATGTCGTAACATGTTCACTCGAATCCTCTCCTGGTTTTCCTTCGAACTTAGGTATGTCCGAAGGAAGCTTGGTAGGGACAGCCGGCCAAGCCGAGTCATGAGACACATGATCGTTCGTAAGTCTCGATAAGTCAGGTAAATTGAGTGTCACGAGGAAAGGGAGCTTAGCATGATGAGGTTTAGGGACCGCTCCCTGGTTCACATAGGATTGATTACCACCATGACCTTGGCCATAGTGACCTCCTCCTATATGACCCGTATAGGGTGGCGTGGAAGTCGCATAATGAGGTGGACCTTGACTAGTAGGAGCTACAAAGACATAGTTGGGAGAGTTAGCAAGTTGTGAATACCCGCCTCCATAAGGTTGAGAGACCTGTCCATACTGCGCCCCATAGTAGGGTCCATAGGTCATCGGCTGCGATGCCCCATGAGACACTCCATAGGTAGGAATATACATGCTGGAAGTAGGAATATACATACCGAAAGTAGGGATATATGTCGAAGAAGTAGCAACTTGACCTCTAGAAACATGAACATAACCTCCCGAAACAACGGGTGGTATGTAGGCTTGAGACACAACTGGTCTAGTAATCGCAGTACAGATCTGACTCGTAGCTACATGACGACTCGAAGGACCACGAGAGTAAGGTGGAGGATTCGCATTTGAAGAACTTGGAAGCGAGGATGAAGGAATCTATGTAAGAAGATATGTGCTAGTGCCTATCGTCACTCGTCTAGAACTTGGTATCGCTATGGGATCACTAACTCTAGACCTAGAAGGTACATAAGATGTAGCTTCCACCACTGGGATGGAAGGTGTAATGTGACTAGTACTCCCAAACCTCTCCGCAAGGTAAGGCATGGGAATGCCCCCAGGTATAGTGTTAGGATCAAAGTCGGATTCAACATGAAATGTCAAATCATGCATAGGAAAACCAGTGGTAACATAACCACCATAGCTGGTGCTAGGAGGGTCAAAGTGAGTCTTGGCATCTTCCGGCATTCCATACCGATATTGGGTCAATGGGGAATCTGTCCTAGTATGAGTAGGTCTATCATGTAAAGATCCTATCTGGGAAATAACAGGACCGATCTCAGCTAGGTCAGGTGAGGGATCATATGTAGGAGTAAGTTCCCCATCGTCAATACAAATAGGAGGAGGTGGGTCAGGAATAATCTCTGAATGATCCTCCATGGTGTGTGAATCAATGTGTGACATAGTTCGCCTGGACCGACTAGGCCCCTCTCCCAAAGGAGGAGGAGAAGTGGAAGGCAGAAGTCTTGCTAACCGACAAGAACGGCGCAGAACTGCACCCGACTCCACAATGACTCAACAAAAAAGAAAAGACTCTCTATTTACGTCAACCCTAGGCCAACTAGCATACACAGAGCAATCACTATCAAATCTAAAGCCAAAAGAAAGAAAACAAGGGCTGGATAAGTGAGCTCCCGAATGTGGCTGGTATGTCTCGCCTAGGAGAGGCTTGAGAGGCCCTTGTCACCACAAGCGGAGGTTTGAAACCAATTATTGTGGCCCTCAGCTTCAACGCGTATAGCGACTGTGCTTTCCGACCCCAACCTGGTCGGGACACATGCAGAGTAACCTCTACACGTACCCCCTCGATATCCTAGGTAAGGTCACTAAGGTCACCTTGATATAATCAATGCTCAGGCAGACAGTCGCAGGCGGGATTGACCGTATGGGCAGGGTAGCAAAGCCCGAAACTCCTGAAAGAGCCCCCAGATACGAATACAATCTTGGCTATATCGCCGGTGCTACACAGTTACCAACCAGGGGTTATCTTGATCAACAAACACTCACACTGCCTAGTGCTTGACTCCCTTTTGAGAGGAGCTTCCTGAGAACACTGGTTATATAAAGGATTTCACACACTCCTTGGACAGACACCTAGTTGTTGTAGTTTAGTGATCTTGGAGAATTAACTTTCAATGAACTATTCCAAGATCCTAAAACCTAAGCTTGTTGGTGCACCCTAAAAAGAAAAGAGTGTAATTCATTTTATTTAGCGTTGATTTTAGTTTGGCTTTATTTACTCAAAAATAGGATATGGTCATGCAACTAATGGTGTTATGACGCAACAAGAAGTAAAATGCACACCTAACAATCAATGCAAATGCATTGTGTCCATGAAAACAGGGTATGCGTACTACGTGAATGCACAATGTCTTCTTCAAATGCTCAATGCAAATTTCCCTATATGAATTCCTAACTATTACTCCAAAGCAAATCTAGATCTAATGCAAGTACAATGCAAAATGCATAATGCAATGCATGATGATAAGCAAATATTTAGGATTTTTTGAAAATAAAGAGATACAAAAAGCAAGAGAATGATTCTAACCACCCCAGACTCTGCAAGCACACATAAACAGCATTCCAGCAAAGAACTAAGGCAAAAGGACTCTAATGCACTAATCTCAAACAAAAAATCCAAGATGCCATGACAAGAACTTTCCTAAAAGAAAAAATTTAGGCTAAAAAAACGTTTCTGGTCAAAAATAGAGGCCTTAACAGACTCAGGCAGTGCCAAAGGAGACTCAGCAACTAACAGCATTCACCCAGCAATCCACAATCTTCCACAAAACGGTAAAAAAACCAAGGTATACGCGACTGTGCGCAGTGAACCCACGTGTATACGCGGAAATTCCAAAGGAAACCGTGTGTATACGCGACTATAAGTGACAAACCCGCGTACAGGAAGAAAAAGATGCAAAAATTCCAGGAAAACAGACAGGCTGAGACTAAATTCACACCAATCAGGCTCTACCAGGCATACATGCCCCCATACCCGACACAGAAACAAGAGAGAGAGAGCACTTCAAATACATTGAATGCCAAAAGATCAACCCCCAAAGGACACTTACTAGGAACTCCCCAGCAAAGTCGCCAATTCTGTTACGAAGAGAAATTTCTATGGCTTGGGGTACCACAACAGACAGCTAGACTCCAGAAATCAATCTTTCCCAATATGCAATAGAAATTAAAAACATCTAACACTAAAGGATCGAACCTCGTACCTTATTCCGGACTGTTGAAGTAGATCCCCGTTGAGCTTTCCAATCTTCAGCTTGGATTGTTATAGCACGTCCTCAACAACAAGTAAACAATATAAGCATACTATATTTCATGGTGTTAGATCTATTCTAGCATATATAATCAATAATGTATAAGCATTTGACATATTCCAATGGATGTAACATTCATTCAAATACACATTACTGGACAGGAAAAGATATCTCTATTAATATGAATCAGAGATTACAAACCTCTGACGGTACGTCTGCAAACCAGAGAAACTGAATCCCCCACTTGGGCCTCCACCACCTCAATCCTCCATCACTCCAATAGCAAGCTCACTAACAAAGGCAAGCTTGGGAAGAACACAATAGTGCTCCAAAGGGATAGAGGGATGCAGACTCAAGTATAGTTCTGGAAACAATGGACTATAGTTTCGGTACTCTCAATTCTCTCTTATGCTTTCAATGTCTCAATGGTTCCTTATATAGCTTTCCAAAGTGATACTGAAAGGTCGAATCTGTGCAATCTCAAGGCATATGGAAGGCCAGAATTCATATGAGTCGGATTCAAGACAAGGAACGGTCCAACAGTTTTGGATTATGCACACATCCCGATGTACGCGACTATAGAGGGAATATCCATGTATGTACGCGGTTATCGGGGAAAAGGACGCATATATAATTTTTCTAATGTTTTTAGGGATGGTCAATGATACATCAAAATACAATAAATGGTCCATAGGGAATAATGAGTCTGCAGCGGGATAGGGGAAGGCCATACAATGTGTGATTCACCTAGTGTGGTGAAATCCGCTATAACAAGTATGCATAGTTTTCTCCTGTAAATAGTGGAGGTCTGTTAGTGGCCAAGCCGTCTTGTTGATCCATAGTGGTTATATAAAGGATCTACCTTCCAGTGGTTAAATTGTGCTAAAGGAACCCGCTCTGATACCAATTATTGGTTTATTGGTCAATACTAAGAGGGGGGGTGAATCAGTATTATTATCTTTTTACTAATTTAACAACTTATTAAATCTATCATTAAATACACATAACAACAAGAATACACAGAACACAATTTTAACGTGGAATCCCAATAGGGTAAACCACCAATACGTCCTATTACTGCAAAATTGTTATTTACAAATAGTTTTATCTGCTGCTACAGCCAAGGATGGCATTACACCCTATTTACCAATACCATGGAAGGAGGCTACAACCCCCTGGTTTATCAACTACGACTGAAAGGATGCTACAATACCCTATTTACCAATCCCAATTGGAAGGAGGATACGACCCTCTGGTTTATCAGCTACTTGGAAACAACCCCCTGTAGGCCTGCTTCCTTCCTTAGCACCACCATTCCACCCTGATATGTTTTTCAGGATTTATCTCCCATTGAATTCTGTCATACCCACTGGTCTTTGATTTTGATCATGTAATTCAAACTGTAGAGACATCTTCCTTCTTACTCAGGAAGCTGCTTAAATACTTCTCATTGTTTAAGCTTCTTTCAGCAGTTACATCTCGTCAAACTAAACAAAAACACTTTTCACTATTACACCCTTTCAGATCTAAGGATCACACCTTTCAGAACCTCTTTTCACGTTCTTCCATTGATCCTGCACCTTAGAAATCATTTCTGCAGCTTGGAAACCAATTCTGCACCTTTGTTCAATGTTTGCAGGTGCCTCCGCACTACAAAAATTCTTTCCATAGGATCAAATTCCTGATCCAATCAGATTCATTGACCTTATCCCTAAGTCAATCTCGATCGTCAATCTAACCATCGATTTCAACCTCAATATCATATTTCCGCACCAATATTTCCTCATCAACGATTCCCCACCGTTGATATTTGTCTTTCATTTTCCTGGCCGTCGACCTCTAGATTGTGGGATGAAGGATGTGGGATGTCGACTATTCACTTTTTCCTTTCTGTAAACTCTTTTCCGCAAGATTCTTTCTGCAATTTTCCTTCTGCACCATCGATCTATTTTAGTAGAACTAACTTCAGCTGTCCAATCTTTCCATGTTGCAGGATGTAGGATGTGGGATGCAAGATGCAGAAATGTAACATTTCAAATTTCTACAAGATTCTTTCCACAATTTTTCATCCGCACAGTTGCTATTTTGCGGAGACTTTCCTAAATTTTGATCTTGCGGATTGCAAGATGCAGAATCACACTTTCCTATTTTGGACTTCCGCAAATTTCTTCCACAACTTTGTTTCTGCATTTTTCTGGACCGTTGATTTCCTTGTGGATTTACCCCTGACCGTCGGATCTTGATCTTTTGCAAAACTTTGGATTTTTCACCTATCTTTTGCGGCATGCTTCCTAACCATTGGATCTTGTGTGAGATGCTTCCTAATCTTCCATTCTAGACTTAATGTGGATCTGCATTCTGTATTTTGGATTATACAAAAATTGATCCTCATTCATCGGATCTCATATAGCTAACTATTCCACCTCATCATCGTGACATGTCATCATTACCTTCGTCTATGCCACCTCATCATCATGCTATTTCGTCTTTTCTTTGACTTATGCTACGTTAATTCTGCGTTAACTTTTCCATGGTATATTTCGCTTATCCTTTGTGCTTCATAAGAAACTTTTCCATCACTACCTTAGTCTTTCATCATCATTAGGACACCATCATCTTCCATGTCATCATATGTGTCATGCCACATCCTCAACTATGCCATGTCATCACTACCTTAGTATTCCACTGAGTTTGTCCTACCATCATATCCACTGGTTATTCCTCTGTCATTCGTGAACACCTTTGACATCAATGACAACTATATACTCAAATCTGCCAACATATTATTATCAAACGAATCCTTGACTTGAGATGCATGCAAACGAAGGAAATGGGAGGGGCTAGGAAGTTGCATTCTATTCCAAGTGGATGAAGAGAATGAATTCCATTCGACAATGTCTTACCTCTACACAAGGCAAGTATGGAAGGAGATTGGGATGAGTGGGTTATGGAAACGGACTTTAGTGGAAGAATGTCTCAAGCACTAGTGCAACAATCTAGCACTAAAAAAGTTCAGTGCAATGCCTCTAGTCATTTGTTGGCGTATATGGTTAGCTATGAACGCTAGCTTATTTGAAGGAGAAGAAATCCCCTCATTCTAATGCAACTAATTTACAACTTGAAAAGTAAACTTACACTAAACTAGGTTATGTGAACTTTTATCATCAAACTTTAAAATACTAAAAACCAATGCATCTTTAAAATCTAAATGAACTTATTAATCTTGAATTTGAAGTTGAATTCTAATATTTTACATCTACTGAAATGAAATAACTTGAAGAAATGAAACTAACAAAGCAAAAGCCTAAGATAATAAAATGATGAGTAATTGAAAATGAAAGACTGATTATGAACTCAAATGAGAACTAAAGATGGAATGCTGAACCTATTTCAGAAATGAGACAAACTGATATTCAACAAAGTCTATGGCAACATTTTAACCAAGCTTAAGCTAATCTAGGTTTTAGGCATGGAAAAAATTAAAGTAACTCATAAACTACCTAAATCATGAACAAAAATAAAACTATGCTGCTTCTATTCAAACCAAAACTATTTCTCATTTAAATAGTAAAATATATGTTGAATATGAATGGATTTCCTCATCATTAAAACTGGAATAATGAATCTATGTGTTAATATGAAATGGAATATGAGATGATAAAGATGGATCTAGCTATACAACATCATGGAATGCTCGAATTTTAACCTATACCCTAGCTAAGTATTTCTGCACAAAACATAATACTAGAAATTCTGGAAAATTCTATATAAGTTTGAATTAAAGGCTGAAAGATAGAGTGGAATGAAGTCTGAACAAATAATGCGAACAGAAGGCTGAGAGACAAACTAAACAAAAAATGTGAACAGTCGGCTGTATTATCTCTGAAAATGAAAATTACATGTAAACTAAAAGAGAACTATATTTCATGAACATCAAAACATCACTTACAGGAAAATGAAATACATAGACATAACAAAAAAATTACTTATCTGTAAAAATGAAAGGAAACTACTGAATATGCACAAATAGAACCTCTGGTTGTTGAGGGGCCCTTGCTAGAAATCAGGGGCTATGTTCCTACGCTACTCAATCATCGATCATTAATAGAAAAATGATAATTTCATGTACAACAGAACAAAGCTTCTATCAAAATTGAAATCAAAGTTTTACAAGCGTTTTTCCTCCTCTATTTCACAACCCATGGTGTATTTTTATATTGTTTACAATGGAGATCAATTCGACCCTTTCAATGGTCTACCTATCTAATAATAGACTTCCATAAAAGAAAGGGAACAACCCCATTGATGATCTGAAACAAACTTAGAAAATGCAATCTAGAACAAATGAGCAAAATTCCCCTTCAATAACTCTTAGGTGGTTGTGAATTTGGAGAAACAAATTCTGGGTTTTGTAGATGGATGGACATTCTTAAAACCCATTAAACTATTTGGTGATATCTTCTTCCACGTGCACAAAAACCAAGGTGCAATATGGCATTTTAGGTGAGCATCCAAATCCGAATGAAGATCAAATGACCTGTAACTTCACAAATCTGATTTTTGGGATGAATAGACGTTGGTTGGTTTGCATGAATTTGTTGTTGGGTGCCAGTTTTAAATAATGGCTGGGTTCTATTTGCTAGGAACTGGGTTCGATCTCCTTTCCATCCCATAGCGTATGCTCCCTTCTTCACAGTGCATGTGTTAGTTCCATTTTCCACAGCATGTTCACGACCTGCACAAAACATGAAATCCGTCAGTTACTAAAATATGAAATGGTATATGTATTAAATACAAAGTCTTAAATAAAATGGTTTTATAAAGAGATAATATATGGGAATGATCCACATATATGAACCCACTTCAAAATAAATTAACGGAGATTTGCCACGTGACATACAATCCATGTCATAATTCACTTTATGGTTTGGTTAATTTAGTATGAGTGGATTTGATTTGTTTTAATATTTAGATCTCATTTTTCTAATATTTTTTATTTTCTTTATTCAATTCCCATTTTTTAAATATTTTTTTATTTTCTTTATTTAATTCTAATGTTTTTAATAATTTTTATTTTCTTCCTTACTTAATTTTAAACCATTGCTCAAAGCTCATCATCACTCATGGTCTTTGCATGTGTAGGTATTCACGGGACCGGCAAGAAATAGAAGGCGAGGATAAAACAAACCAATAACCTAATAAGAAACATGCCATTAAACCTAGCGTGGATCTTAGGACCAGAAGAAGAACTCAATGAAAAGGTCAAATGAAGTACCGAAATGTTTATCATTTTCAAAATACTACATTTAATACATAAAAATAACATACTTGTCTTTATTTTACATTTACTAGATTTTAATTAATAAAACAATTTAAAAGACAACCTTATTGAACATAGATGTATTAAATTACGGTAAATAGGTCGGAGATTAATGTAAATAAAATCATTATGAAAGACAATTTCGGAGCCCAACATTCCCCCAGACCAAAGGTATGGCATGTCCTTGTGCCATGAATGAATCGGAAGTGGTCTTTCATTTATTTAAAAATTATGCTTGATCATCAATAGTTTATAGGCAATCGTTTAGCAAAACGAAGTCAACTTTATTACTACATGAAAACTAGAACTCAGAAGAAAAAAAAAGTCATGTTATGAGATGACCAGAAAGACTAAGATTTCTTAATACATACAATTCCACTAACTAGTAATAATTCATGCTTATGAAGACCATATAAACTGATTCTCTCTCCCCTAGACCGAAGGTATGGCACATCCTCGTAACATGAATGAATTAAGACTGGGATAAAACATGAGGGTATAGATAGTCTGTAAATCCTATAGGAAACCAGTCATCCCTACTACTTCTCAAAGGTTTATCATCATTCAAGTAATTATGGACAGAGTTTGCATTTCAAGTTCATTAGAATCCTAAGTTTATGGGTCCCACTTCTAGGATAGTGACATCCTAGGTATAGTATGAATTAGACAACAGGGTCTTAAGTGCAAATTACAAACATTCTCAAATGGAATATTGATGGAGTTCATTTTCTTTAGGTCAACCATGCATACCTTCCTCCGGTAGACCCACAAAAACCCTTATTATCACAAAGTCATTTTCGTATTTTTTATTTTTAGATTATTTTTCTCTCTTTTTTTAACAAGTTGTCCTCCCTAGGCAGATTCTCCTCTTTCAGTCGGTCCTGTTCCATACCCCGTCAGGTTTATCTGGTCATACTACACGATGGTACCTGCTTCCAGCGAGCCTGTTTAGTACCCCGACAGGTTAACCTCTTAAACCCATTTTCTATCATAGGATCTTTTCCTAATGTTTCCAATCCCAATAGATATTCCACAAATGGTTTTTCCTATGAAGGAGTGATGGGGGAGAAACTCTGAAAACCATGCTACAGGGTGCGATGGTATATGGATTGGAGGACAGCTAGTCTTCTCTTTTTTTATTATCATGGAACCAAAATAAAGACTGCAAGATGAATCTATTGAATCAAAGATATACACGATTGATGGATTTAGTGTAAAGTGGATGAAGCCATAAGATAATGAATGAAAGGTGTCTCTAGTCCTAAATATCTCCTCTTTCATATAGAGTTATTGTAGTGTTCCCAACAAACTAGGAATTTCATTCATTCTTATGATACCATGTAGTTAATATTCTTAAATAACATGCCCTGATAATGAAGCTAGGATGTACAAGTGACCTCTAGGTTTTAGATAGACCTTAATTTATGACAAATCCCCATGATGTTTAAAGTTGGTCTTTAGTAAGTGGTATAATTAGAAATATGCATGTATGAAAATGAATAATGATGTAAGATTGTTTTGGTTTAGTCATTAACATGATCGTATTCTTAGTTCTTTTATTTGAAAGAAAGCAAGAAAAAATGAAGAATGCAACATTTTATTTATATACATATTTCCCTACCCTAAGAAGAAAGAAAACATTGTTATTCAGGTATATGAGCTCTTTCAATGTAACCAAGTGCAAATCAATATAGAAAATATACCTTTATCCACATATGTGATGGTTATTGCAGTGACTACCTGAATGTGGAATACCAACCAACTTACTTATTTCTACATCATAAGGTGTCAAAGGAAGGAATGATATTGTGACCATGTTACCTATTCGAACCAGCGCTCGATGGAATCTTGATAATCGCCTTCCTTTCTCAAACCATGCATTTCCTCTTCTTCGAAATGTTCAATTGCTTGAGTACATGAAGGGTCTGTCGATAGATATGTGGAGAACTCTTCAATTTCAGGTCTCTCTCCATCGAATATAGTCTTCAAGTTTTTGGTTTCCTTGAAATATTGGCAAGGAGAGTCAGTTTGTAGCTCGTGAGACCGTGGCTCTTCTATTATTTCTGGAGAGGTAGATAAATTCTTTACTTCTTCCAAGATGTGTTCTTCTTGAGAAGACGAAATTGAGATCCCAGCTACTGCTAGGATTTGAGAGAGTTTCCTTAAACTAATGGTCACCTCTGAATCCATGTCTTAATTGGTAGGTCCTGCTTCACACAAAAATTAGTGGTTGGGGCTTTTACTGCACCCAAAATTTTGTTTTTGTTTTTATTTTTATTTATTTCTTTTCTTTTTTAGAATCTAAAAACATATCACATACTCGAAAAGTAAAAACCTTATGAAAATCTTAAACACACCTACAAAAAATGAATCGAACGTAACAAATCCGAATGCAACACCTGATGTAAGGAAACACAATCAAATTTTCAGAAAATAAACATTATAAAGAAACACACTCAAACTTTGTAGAAAATAAACACACTTAGCGAAAAGAAAACACACCTAAGGTTGCTGAAGAGATAACACACTTTCATAACAGTAAATGGCAGGAAAGTAAAATACCTAAATTTGCAAGACACATGTACATGAATTTAAATTATGGAAAAGTAAATTATCTATGTTTGCAAAAAAGTACATTTAACCATGGGAAAGTAAACTACCCATGTTTGCAAAAAGTACACTTAAGAAGTAAATCAAACTTTGCGTGAAGTAAACACACTTGTGCGAAAAAGGAACAACAAGGCTTTGAGGCACCCCACTATAGTGGATGCACAGGTTCTTACCTCTCGTCTTACCATTATCCCCTCCCCCTTCTTGTGTAATGTAAAGGCAACCTATCTACCCCTATCTACCTAGACTCCAATCCCTTTAGCACCTCCTCGGAAATGGTGCCAAAATGTTGGGTAAAATATGCACTATCTAATTCAACAATTAATTGTCAACCCGGGAAGGTATCTTGTGAGATGAAAACACTATATGTGCAGGATTGAAGGCTTGAACTAACCTAAGTTAACTAAATATGCAAATGTGCTAACATGCAACTATATGATTTTAATCTACATGCATGACTTTCATAATTCAAATGCAAGAATTTAATCTATCTATGAAAATAGGAAATTAACTAAGAACTTGAAAAGTAACTATAAATTCAAATCTAATATAATGCTATATTAATCTATTCTATAAAGGCAAGAAACTAATTAATAACTGATATTCAAACTAGTCTAATGCTATGCTAATCTATTCTATGGAAGGGAATTGCAGATATTAATCTAGAAACCAGTCGTTTGATCTGAAAGCGATTTAACTAATGAGAGCAAAACGAACTACTTGCAGCAAATTATCTAATATATATTATAAATTGGAGACTATTCCATGTATGCAGAAGTAAATTCCTATCTAAGAATGCAAGTGCAACTAATTTATGGAAAGCAATGAACTATTTAATATGCAAATTCATAGAAAGAAAAGGGAGTAACTACGGATTCGTAGAAAGCAAAGCAAATATTATTCTAAAGACCAAGCGTAAATAAATGCGTTGCAAAACAGTAAACTAATAAAAGGAAACTAAACTTGGAGCTTTATAATCAAATATAAAACGAAGTACAAAACAATAACTGGAAATATATTCAGTCTGTAAGAAAACCTACAATAGAAAAACAAAATACTTCTACTCTACCTCTTCAGAAAATGATACCATAAACTAAGGAATCTTAACGAATCATAAGAAGATCATGCAGTTGCTTTACAACTTGAAAAGTAAACTTACACTAAACTAGGTTATGTTAATTTTTATCATCAAACTTTAAAATAATGAAAACCAATGCATCTTTAAAATCTAAATGAACCTATTAATCTTGAATTTGAAGCTGAGTTTTAATCTTTTACATTTACTGAAATGAAATAACTTGAAGAAATGAAACTAACAAAAAAAATCCTAAGACAATAAAATGATGGGTAATTGAAAATGAAAGACTGATTATGAACTCAAAAGAGAACTAAAAATGGAATGCTAAACCTGTTTCAGAAATGAGACAAACTGATATTCAACAAAGTCTATGACAACATTTTAAACAAGCTTAAGATAATCTAGGTTTTAGGCATGGAACAAATGAAAGTAACTAATAAACTACCTAAATCATGAACAAAAATAAAATTATGTTGCTTCTATTCAAACCAAAACTATTTCTCATTTGAATAGTAAAATATATGTTGAATATAAATGGATTTCCTCATCATTAAAACTAGAATAATGAATCTATGTGTTAATATGAAATGGAATATGAGATGCTAAAGATGGATTTAGCTACAAAACATCATGGAATGCTGGAAAATTAACCTATACCCTAGCTAAGTATTTCTGCATAAAACGTAATACTAGAAATTCTCGAAAATACTGAAAATTATGTCTAAGTTTGAATTAAAGGCTGAAAGACAGACTCGAATGAAGTCTAAACAAATAATACGAATGGAAGGCTGAGAGACAAATTAAACAAAAAATGTAAGTGGACGGCCATATTCATTATGAAAATGAAAATTACATGTAAAATAAAAGAGAACTGTATTTCAGGAACAATAAAACGTCACCTACAGGAAAACAAAATACATAGACATAACAACAAAATTACTTATCTGTAAAAACGAAAGGAAACTATTGAATATGCACAAATAGAACCTCTGTTCGTTGAGGGGCCCTTATCAACAATCAGGAGCTGCTTTCCTACACTACTCAGCCACTGATCATTAACAGAAAAATGAGAATGTCATGTACACCAGAACAAAGCTTCTATTAAAATTGAAATCAAAGTTTTACAAGCGTTTTTCCTCCTCTATTTCACAACCCATGGTATCTTTTTATATTGTTTACAATGGATATCAGGTCGACCATTTCAGTGTTCGACCTATCTAATAATAGAATTCCATAAAAGAAAGGGAACAACCGCATTGATGATCTGAAACAAACTCAGAAAACGACCAACCCTGAAAACGCAATCTAGAACAAATTGGACAAATGCACCTTCAATAACTATTAGGTGGTTGCAAATTTGGAAAAATAAATTCTGGGTTTTGTATATGGATGGACATTCTCAAAACCCATTAAACTGTTTGGCGAGATATTATTCCATGTGCATGAAAACCAAGGAACAATATGGAAGTTTAGGTGAGCATTCGAATCCAAATGAAGATCTGAATGACCTGTAACTTCACAAATCCGATTTCTGGGCTGAATTAATGCTAGTTTGTTTGCATGAAGTTATTGTTGGGTGTCAGGTTTAAATAATGGCTGGGTTTTATTTGCTGGGATCTAGGTTCTGATAATAAAACCAAATATCTAAGCATCTAGACAAAATTGAATCCAATGGATGATGAAGATGATTCATAAACACAGTTTGATATCAATTTCTTTGTCATTGCAGATAAGAAACAGTGATAGGTGCAATTCCAAATCCAGTTGAGTCAACGAGAAGGTTCAATGCCGAATATGATGAACCATGGAAGTTTGCTTGGCCCTAATATGATTCATAAGATCGAGTGTCTGCTATTGTCGTTGTTCCAAAAGGTTGACTCAATTTGTGAGATGCGACAACTTCTTAGAAGTGTTATGGTTAAACTTATCCTAGTGGTATTAGTGCACGAATTATGTCTCCTTGAATTGAGACTTCCATACTCTCAGGTTGACCCTCATTCTTCCAAAGTCCCGCAGTTGTGATTGAACCACTGGGAAGAGAATATCAAGAGAGGCATTAATATATGAAAATAAGACACAGTGATTGCATACTAAAGACCATGATAACAAAAACTGGAGACTCAGAACATGATCAACATAGTATGAACCAGGATGGTGGATCAAATGATACACCTCCAACTTACAGGATTAGGAGATGGTTCCTCATGCACTTGAACACAAATTGAATGGATTTCAAAGTTGATGAATTAAAGCATTGGACAATCTGAGGGAGATCTTGAGGATATCAAAATTTAATGCACAGGTTGATAAATTATAAAAAGTGATTTGGAGTAATGATGTTGGAATAAATCCTCAATACGAACACAACACGTGGACTAAGTCACCGAAATTTTCACACACGCAAAAGGATGGGAAGATGTGTGAACATAGGAAAATTTATTGGAAACCATTAATTCCCTTCGTGGATGAAATCCAAGAGAAAGCTACTTGTAGAAAACATTAATTGAGACATAGACTTGAGGTAAGATAGTGTGAATAAGTTCTGATGCAAAGATGGATTATCTACAACTTGACACACTAGAATCAAGACAAGCATGAAGAAACAATTGTATAAAAATGGGTGATAAATGACTAGGAGACCAAAAACATTGGTCACCATGCAAAATAAATTACTAAACCAAAACAAAATATGGTCACCATAGTATTTTGAAGTGAAATATGACCAAATTTGAGAAATTTGAAGTGATTACAATTAAAAATTACTACAATAAATGACTAATTTAGCCATGGGATAAAATATATGATAAGATCTAATATTTGATATACCAATATTGTGATAAGATACTATAATAATAATAAAAAAATTTATTCGTTATATATCTGTGTTTTGTGATGTGTGTTGATGCTCAACATCGACATGTTCCAAAGTGTTAGAACATGACTCCAGAGGTGAACTTATTGAAATTTTCCGCAAGATCATTCCCTATATACCATCATCTGCAGACCAATGTGCTCTTCCCATGTGTAGTTAGTTTCATCATTTGCGTCACTTTTTGACCTCTTTGACACATTTATCAAGTTATACTTCATGTGTCATCTTGTCATGGTCAAGTTGAGTTGGAAGCTTGAAGTTTTTTGTATTTTGCATCATCATGTCTCCATTTTGGTATCCTTGAGTTCATCTCATCTCACTAATCGTGCTCATATTTCATTTTCAAAATTTTGAGTTTGTTTGACTCTCTCGCCAATCAGTTAAAGTTTCAGCAAGTTAAAGTCTTTTGGTCTTGACAATGAAATCTGTAAAATTTATATCCTCTAATAAATCGTCATTGGCACCTTCCCATTAGTGTTGGCAACATGCCTATGCTCAGAAAGTTAAAAATTACCCCCTTTGGTTCCCTTGGTTATAGAAATACCAATGTCTCTTGTTTTAATAATAATAAAAACCTCCATCCCATTTAATGTTCCCCTGCCATTTTTACATGAAAAAAAGGAAAAAAAAATATTTTAATAATAATAAACCTCTTTGCACCAACTAAACTTGCTTCAATTTTTTTATCTTTACACTTACTTCCTTTGTTTAATTTAATGAAGCATAGAATCTTCAAGCCTACATGAATTAACTTTGAAAATAAGGCTGCAAAAGAGAGGAAGAATATAGTAAACACTGATCAATTATTCAAGGAAAAATTGCACACACATGCAGACAAAATTGAAATAATATCATTACAGCCATTAATCAATATATGTATGTGATACAATGGTGTTACAAATAGGATAATTCGAATTCCTAATATAGGATTCAAATCTACCAACTTGTACTGACTCCGGAGCTAACTTAGTGTGGGAAAATCACCAATGGAGCTAACTAATGCAACTATGGATCACTAAATCAGTTCACAACTACTTAACTGACTAAGTTAGGTAAGGAAAGTCGACCCACTTACCTCAAATCATGCAAAGTGGCACTATGATGACTAAGAATTATCTAATTGAGGGGAATCATAGCATAAATGAAGATAATTGAACATCGACTAGGGTCAACTATTGGAGACTGCTAGTGGCACTTACAGCAGGTTACTAAATTATAAGGTTAGTCCCTAGAGCCCCTAAAATCATGCAGATAGGTGCATTAAGTGTTAGTTAGCCCTAGGTGAGTCCCCCATGGAACTATTGATTGCCAATAAAATAAAATAAATGGCATTAACATGAATATTTCATTCACACATTCTATCAAACACTTGAATGTCTAGGGTTTATGATTACAAATTTACTCTTAAACTTGAAATAAAAACCACCATATTCAAGATAGTCTCAAATACTAAATTAATCATTCACACATGAAAACACATATGTTTTGGTCAACAAACTGGGAAAAACCCCAACTCCTAGGGAAAACCCTAAGAAGAAGATTTTTCATTAAGAAGAGCAGAAATTTCAATACACTAAAATTTATCTTTTAAACCCTCAAGGGAAATTTTATCCAAATCTGAAATAGCAACAAAAATAACTCAGAAACATAAATGATCTCAAAATATTTTCCAACCTCAAAATTCATGCAAAAAAACGGTTGTATGGACTTTACATTCTACTGTACTTTTCTACCTCAATTTTTGAGCCCACACATGCTGTAATTAATGTTGTACAATTCTGCATTTAATGTTGTTGTCACTTATTTGGATTCATGCCCACACATGTGGATGCAATAAATGCTCAAGTACAACTGCTACAGGCTTCCTAGGGATTTATGTTGCTCCTTTTTCTTGAAAATCACGCTCTTCTTCTCTTTGCTCTCTTCTTGGTCTTTAATCTTCTTCTTCTCTGATGGTGTGCTCAATTTTTCCTTTCTCTCTTGTTTTATACTTTAAAATTTGTAACCAACTATCTAACCAAGTAATCTATGGTTGAGATACATTTACAAAATCAAGGACCATCATTTAATGCACCCACATTTAATAATTAGTTCACTTTAATTATTAAATAATAACTTAAGTGAGACCCATTCTATAAAGTACAAAACATCACTTTATTTTATATATAACTCACTTTATACATAAATATACATAGGACAAAGTCTAATTCATCTTCATCACACAACACCAAAAATATGAAAGAGGACCATTAGAGTTAAATTTCTAATACTCCCTCTTAACGAGGAAGGTTCACAACACCATCTCTATCTTTGACTCCTACAACAACTCCTGCTCTAGAATCACTCTCAGATACAGAGCTCAACTCCTTACTAGAACTCTGAATCCTGAGACTCGACCTGAGCCTCATCCAGCTGCTCATCTACACCATCATTGGACTGGCTGAGTCTCCTGCCAGTGATTTGGATAGAGTCACTCTCCTCATCAAAACCATGTCTTTCAGATGCAACTCTTTCCTCATCCTTTGACTCTAACAACCACTCTCCTGTTCCTGGTCATATAATGTTCCCTCTCAAAACATAGAACATGTCCCTACAATCTCCTAACATAATAGTGGTACCAATTGGCTCATCTTTACAATATAGGAAAACATACCTCGCCATCATCCCATGACCTTCATCCTCAAAGGATGATACTGATAGTTTGCTGACTCTCATTCCAGGTGCAAAAATCACTTCGTGTATTTCTAGGATCTCATCGAGGTCTAGTTGGAACCTGACTGTTCCAACCCCTCATATCGCTATCTGAGGACTATCAATGTCTATCTGAATTAAGTGTCTTGGCCCCAACTCTGTGATGATATGAAAGATATCATAGATCCCGGTCACGTGTATGGTTGCACTACTATCAACAACCCATACATTCTCAAAAACTGAGCTCCCTATATTGGAATCAATTGAGACAATAAAAAACTCTTGATCAAACTTCAATGCATAGTCTTCGACTGCTGCAGATGTTTCCATATCTCTTTTAGTCTTCTCTTTCACGTTCTTCTTCTTAGGACACTTCGATGCATAATGTCCCATCTGACCACACTGGTAACATCTGACCTGACTGATGTCTTTCTTATACTTGTTAACTTTTGTTGCAAGTGCCATGTTATGCTCCAACTCTTCATTGGCCTGACTACCTAGAGACCCTTGTTGAATCTCCTCCTCAGTGAAATCATCCCATAGTCTGGACCAATTAGGAAGCTTCTCCCTGCCAATAATGCACTTAACAAATACTTCCCATTTCTTGGTGAAACCCTTCAGGGATATCCTCACCATTTCTGAATCTGGGATAATATCTCCTATGGATGCTAAATAATCTTTGTCTTGTGCCACACACCTTCATCTTTGTTCATCTTGACATTGTGCAACTTTTCCTTTAGTTCCATTTTGTGGTTCTCATTCTTGGCTTCAAATAACTGGTTCAGGGTATCTCAGATGCCTTTAGCGGTCTTCTTCTCTACCAAATCTGGAATGAGATGATCATTTACTCCATCTAGGATCAATCTATGGGCTTTGGATTATAGGGATTCAAACTCATCTAGTTCTTCCTGGTATGTAGGCTTGGTAATATTGGTGTTAACAAAACCCCATATTTTCCATTCTTTAAGCACAACAATTATTCTAACTTTCCATGGAAGATAGTTGGATATACCATACAACCTATCTTCATACCTTATTCTCATCATTTGGAATCACTCACAATAAATATTTTAACTTCAAAGACAACAAAATTTATTATTGTGAATCACAACCTTGAACCCTACTTCAGTTCAACTCTAATACCATGAAGAAAATAAATGACATTAACTTGAATATTTCATTCACACATTCTGTCAAATGCTTGAATGTCTAGGGTTTATGATTAGAATTTACTCTTAAACTTGAAATAAAAACCACCTTATTTAAGATCTTCTCAATTACTGAAGTAATCATTCACACATGAAAATGTGGATGTTTTGTTCAGTAGACCAGGAAAACCTTAAGAATAATATTTTTCATTAAGAAGAGCAGAAATTTAAATACACTAAAATTTATCTTTTAAACCCTCACATGGAAAATTTTCCAAATCTGAAATAACAACAAAATAAGTTGGAAACAAAATTTATCTTGAGATCTATTCCAACCTCCAAATTCGTGCTAGAAAACTGTTGTATTCCCTGCTATACGAGTTGTTGTTGCACCTAGAAATTCCACCATAGCCTATTTTCCTTTCATAAATCCAGACCTGAGATACCTTGGTTAGCCTTTTTCCACATTTTGGGAGGGCGGTGCTTTTCTCTAGTTCTGACAGAGCGTCAACGGTGTTGTTTGCAGTGGATAAAGGAGTGTCGATCCCTCTTTTCTTTCACAACACGTTAGGTCGTCACCTTTACCCCTTCTGCTAGGTGCGCCAATAGACTAAAAAGAGGAAAAAGAATGTTCTAGAAGCTTCCTTGCGAAAGCCTCCGTGGAGTTAGTTACTACTTGCTTGGGAGAGGTGGCATTCACCTCCTTCACCTATTGGGATCACATCCTATCCATTCCTCTAGCTAATATCATGTATTTTTTCCTATAAATGAAGCCTTCATGATGTGAGTGAAGGAGGCCAAAGAAAGTACCCTTATGTTGTTGGATTGAAGTCTGAGTTAGAGGCAAGATAGAGTTGGATTGTATATGGAGAGATTCTCATAGTTGTGGAGGATTGTAGATTCCTTGTAGAGGATAAAGCCATCAACATCAAGGCTTGGATGTACTTTACTCTATTTCATCATTAATATAAAAGTGTTCCCCTTTCCTATATTTGATGTGTTATTAATTTAAGTTCAATATTATCATATTGCTTGATCACTGATAAAGGTAACTGGTTTATCATGATACTCTCACTTTTTTTTTTGTCTCTTGATCTGTTTTGCAAGTTTTAAACATTGTAAGGAATTTTTGGAACAAGGACAAAGATACTTAGGTCTGAGGTATAGTTTTTATCTCATGTTGTTCAAATTGATTACTTAAGGAAATGATATATCGTTGTGCTCTTTTGTTCTACACTTGTACTTTACAGGGTAGAGGAGCAAACAGTGTCCGCACCAATTGCATAATTCCTTATAAAAAAATTGATGACTCCGCTGGGGATAGCCTAATCCTATTAGATCTGGGGTAGATCCAGTCAGATCTGGTGCAGATCCAGTCAGATCTACAAGCTCTGGTAACCATCTTGCTATGAAGGTCATTTTCTCTTCCTTTAGTCATTTCAGCTGACAAGGTAAGCAATCTAACTTACTGTTTTGATTATTGCCTCTGTTTTGGGAATGGTGTTCACTCTTTGAAATCCAACCCATTTCATTTTTTGGTTTCTCCTACATATCCTTAGTTTTTCAATCTACTGATCCACCGATGCACAAACTTGTGGTTGACAAAAAGCTGAATCCTTCAGGATGCCTTTTCCCTATTAATCAAGAGCAACGACAGCACCTTTCTGTAGTTCACACAGAGTGCTGACGATGGTTTACTGCAGTGGACAATGACTGTCGATCCACCTACAGCGCTCTGGTGTAGCATGCTTCTGTGCACTGAGGCAGGCGTTTAGACCACCTGCAAAAAAGTTTTTTATTATTTTTTGTGATTTATTTTTGTTGGTTTGAATGAGTTTGTTTGTCATTAATGTAAAAGAATTTCTATTAGCAATGAATTTGAAAGAAATATGGGAATGCAACAAAAATTGTGAATGAGACACAGAAATCCTTGTCTTCAGACAGAAAGCTTATTACGTTCACAAAAATTGGGCATTACCATTAGTTTGTTTTTATTATTATGTCCAAATCAATTTGTTATCCATCATGCGCTTGATTCCAAGTGTCAAAGAATGGTTCCAATAACCATCAATAAATAAAGAATACAGTTCCAAAGTTTGTTAACATGAGTTAATGCTTAATGAATTGGTTAATGCTGCGCTATCCAAAATGTGTTTGAAACAGTTTTATGGTTAATGCTACACTGCCCAAAATCATTTTTTAAACTGTATTATGGTTTACACAGTTGAAGTTTGTCATAACTAATAAAATGTATGGTATATATGTAAATGGTGTTGTGAGAAATAGAGGAGAAGGTATGGCGAATAAGGATATTAGATCAGCGAAGTAAATAGTGCAGTATTCAACACAATGAATTGGTGAAACGCAAAGCCATGAATGTGAGGAAGAACACAACATACTGAACGCAGCATACTGAACGCAACACAAAATATGAATTGGAGAAAATGAAAATGCAGTGGAGTGAATATAGAAAGGTATACTCTGTCATGAATAAAGAATTTGTATAGAACGCATCCTGTCATGAATAAGAAAATTGTATAGAATATACAGCACAGTGAATGAATTGGAGAAGACAAATACTCAGCAATGGAGAAGATGTAGTCAGAATTGAAGAAAAATACAAAGCTGTGAAGAGGTTGACTACATTGATTAAAGAAACTTTGGTATGCATTGGTTTTTATTGATGAGCCAAATGATAAATTTGTCTTTAACAAATTAAGTTGAGTATGTGTTCTATACAGGAAAAATAATGCAAGTTCTGCAAATTAAATCCATTTTTTGAGTACTCAAGTTACTGTAGATTGGTTTGATAAAATGATTGAAACAGATATCTGTAAATATTGATAAAGATCAATCAGATACTGGATACACATGATAATCTTTGAATATATTACTTACTGCATAAGTGAAGAGAGTTTGAGACATATTGTTGATTTGACAGAGTAGTTTGGCAGAGATGTTCTTGACAGGATGATTACTGAATCAAAGTGTTTTGACAGATGTTGTGATAGAATGAGTTGTTATTAAAAGTTTATATTTGATATAGAATGGGTCTAAAAAGGTAACATGTTTGGTTTAAAATTTGATGCCTATATTATAGGGAGGAAGGGAGGAGCTAGGGAGACTGGCAGTCTCATTGCAAGTTGAAGCTTTCATTCAGACAGTAGGAGTTGTCTTTCAATAAGAGCTGAAAATAAAGAGGTAGTTTCCTGAGGTAGCAGCCTCATCTAAGTTGTTGCTCAGATAAAACATGATGCAATTAAAGTTGCTTGCTTTACATCCATAAGAAGAAGAAGAGGTTTTTCCCTTTCTGGGTTTCCTCGTGAACATTTTGTGTCTTTGTCCATTTTATGTGTTTGATAGTTATAAGCTGCATTAAAAATATATACAAAATTATAAACAACTGATTCACCCCCCCCCCCCTCTCTCAGTTTTTGACTTGATTAACAATTGGTATCAGAGCCGAACACTTCAAATCTCAGTTTAATCACTGGAAGTGTGGTCTTTTATGATGGATAAGAAGTTTGAATTCACAGAACATGGGTTACCTCTATTTGATGGACATAATTATCCTTTTTGGAATATCAGGATGAAATTGTTTTTACAGACTCAAGGAGTAGATGTTTGGAAAGCTATGCTAAATGAATATAGTGCTCTGACAACCATTCCAACAGATGATGTAGGTAAGAAACTTTATGAAAGTAATTCCAAAGCCATGTATGCAATACTTGGAGGTTTAGCAGGGTCAGAATTTGTTAAGGTTATGCACTATGAATCATCTAAAGAATTATGGGACAAACTGAAAAATGTTTATGAAGGAGATACTAAGGTGAAAAATGCTAAGTTACAGTCATATAGGAGTAAATTTGAAAGTTTAAAAATGGAAGAATCTGAAGATATAGCAACTTATTTTCTTCATATTGATGAAGTAGTAAATACCATGAGAGGTCTAGGAGAAAAGGTTAAAGATTTTGATATTGTGCAAAAGGTACTTAGATCTTTACCTGTAAGATTTAATTCAAAAATATCTGCTTTGGAAGAAAGAATTGATATCTCTACTTTAGAAATGGATGAACTACATGGAATACTAATAGCATATGAGATGAGAAACTCTGGTGAGGATTCCTTCAGGAAAGAAGCATATTTCAAGGTGGCTAAGAAGAACAAGAAGAAATTTGAAGTAGAAACCAACAATCATGATGATTTAGAAGAATATAAGGAAGAAGCTAATTTTGTCAAAAATTTGAAAAAGGTA
The DNA here is from genome assembly GCA_001517045.1 of Pseudotsuga menziesii. Taxonomy (NCBI): domain Eukaryota; kingdom Viridiplantae; phylum Streptophyta; class Pinopsida; order Pinales; family Pinaceae; genus Pseudotsuga; species Pseudotsuga menziesii. Next base: position 53,398 of record LPNX011198433.1, read on the forward strand.
CTGGTAAATACAAAGGTAAGCTTCCTCTTAAACGCTTTAGTTGTGGTAGAATAGGGAATTTTTCCTCCAAGTGTCCTTACAATAAGCATTTTGATGGTGAAGAAGAAGGCAATAGAAAGAGTAAAGAATACAAGAAAAAATATAAGAAATATTTTAAATGAAACTCATATAGAAAACAAAGTCTATTTATTAAAGATGATAGTGATTCTTCAGAAACAGATGAAAGTGATGTTAGCTCAGATATAAGACTCTTTATGGCTGTAGAAAATCAGAATGATGAATTTATTGAAGAAGAAGAAGGTGAAGTTGATTTAGAAGTTGAACTTGTAAGTGCATTGACTGAACTTAGAAAAGTAAGAAGAGAATGTAAACATTTCAAAGAAGAAAATGAAAATATTGAAAATGAGCAACAGAAATCTAACAAGTTGATAGAAAGCACTGAAAGTATAATAATTGATTGAAGAGGCTAAATTAACTGAAGAAGCACTAAACAACTTGCTTGTAGAAAAGGATAAGGAAAATGAATATCTAAAATTTGAAGTTGTTTCAGTCAGAAAGAAGGTACAAGAAAATAACATGAATGGTAGTTCAAAGATTTTAGAACAAATTATTAGTAATAAAAGATCAACAAATGACAAAACTAGAATTGGTTATAAATTTGAGACTACTAAGGTAAGTACTAGCACAAGTACTGAAAAGACATGTATTGATGTGAAAAACACTAGCAATCAGATGGAATCAATAAAACAAAAAGAAAATCAAACCCCAACAGTACATAGAAGAAGTTATGACAAGTACCAGAACAAATTTAATGGCTATTGTTTCTTTTGTTACAAGTATGGACATAAAGCTTCTTTTTGTAACGCATTCTCAAGAAACATAATTGCACATAACAACCATGAAAAATCTAGAGTTGATTGTGGAACAAGGCATGATAGAATCATTCATAACAATGTGAATAATTCCTATAACAGATTTGATGTCTTAAGTTTTGAAATTGAATGTTATAGATGTAATAATTTTAGACATGAATCAAGAAATTGTCCAATGAATTTTCATAAATCTGTTGAGTCTAATTATACCAATCCGAAAACTAGATGTTGGAAAAAGAAAAGTGATCATCTGGAATCTGAAAAATGCACTCTAGTTTTACAGGCTAACCATAAAGTGAAATGGTGTGTGGATAGTGGATTTTCTAAATATATGACAGGAAGAAAACAGAATTTTGTTACTTTGGATGAAAGAAAAGAAGGTACAGTTACTTTTGGAAATGAACAATCATCTAGAATAATTGGAAGAGGTACTATGTGTTTGAATAATAAGAATATTATGTCTGAAAATGTTTTACTAGTTGAGGATATCGAACATAATTTGTTAAGTGTAAGTCAAATTTGTGATAAAGGGAATTATATGATTTTTTATTCTAAAAATTCTCAAATCAGAGATGTCAAAACAAATTGGTTAGTTGGAACAACTACAAGAACACCAAGTAACATTTACATATTAGATGAGAAAAAGGAAGATTGTTATCTTGGAAATGAAGATGAAAATTGGTTGTGGCATAAAAGGATTGGACATATTAACTTTGAAAGTCTGATTCAGTTAAACAAAAAGGAAGCAATAAGAGATTTACCTTTCATAAAGAATCTTACCAACTCTGTTTGCAAACAATGTCAACATGGTAAACAAACTAGAGTTAAGTTTAAAACAAAAGAATACTCTACAACAAAACCTTTGGAACTAATACATGCTGATGTTTGTGGACCTATGAGGACAAAAGGATTAGATGGTGAAAGATATTTTCTATTATTTGTGGATGGTTTTACTTGAATGACTTGGATGTTTCTATTATGAAAGAAGTTTGAAACATTCAATTGTTTTCAAATTTTCAAAGAGTTGACTGAAAATGAAATTGACATGAAAATTAAATGCTTAAGATCATACAATGGAGGAGAATTTGTTTCTAAAGAATTCAATAAGTAATGTAATGATAATGGTATAAAAAGACATTTTTCTCTTACTGAAACACCTCAACAAAATGGTGTTGTTGAAAGGAAAAATAGGACTGTTATGGAAATGGCAAGAACAATGTTAAATGAATCTAAACTAAGTAATATACTTTGGCCTCAAGCTATTCATACTGTTGTGCACATACTAAATAGAATTTTGTTGAGAAGTAATAGTAACAAGACACCTTATCAGTTATGGAAAGGTAGACCAGCAAGTGTTAAACACTTCAGAATCTTTGGTAGTAAGTGTTACATAAAGAGAGTTGATAAAAATATGGGAAAATTGGATTCTAGAACTGATGAAGGTATTTTAGTTGGATATTCATGCTCAAGAAAAGCGTATAAGTGCTACAATTTCAGATTGAAGAAAATTGTTGAAGCCATTTATGTAAAATTCGATGAATATTCATTTTTTAAATCCAAAACTGAAAAGAAAGATCATCAGATATATGAAATATATGACAAACTGAAAAAGGAAGAAGAATCAAGTGGTATAGAGGAAACTAAATCAGTTAAAAATGAAAATTTGATTCCTTCTTCATTACAGGGATCAACTCCATCTAAGACTCCAAGTAAAAGAATTCAAAGAAATCATCCTGAAGAACAAATCATTGGTGATATCAATGTAGGTGTTGAAACTAGAAGCAAAAGGCAAGAATCTACTTCCAATCAACAACAAGTATCATTACTCTTGCTGTTTGAACCCAAGAATGTTGAAGAAGCAATTAATGATGAAAACTGGATGAAAGCAATGAAAGAAGAAATAATTCAAATAGAAAATAATAAGACATGGGAATTGGTTCCTAGACCTTTAAATAAAATTTTTATTGGGGCTAAATGGGTTTTTAGAAATAAGTTGGATGAAGCAGGCAACATAACCAGAAATAAAGCTAGACTGGTTTGCAAAGGGTATGCATAAGTAGAAAGCATAGATGATGGAGAAACGTATGCTCCCGTTGCAAGAATGGAATCCATTAGACTGATTTTGGCTTATGCTAGTTCTAAGAACATTAAAGTTTATCAAATGGATGTAAAGTCTGATTTTTTAAATGGTGAGTTAGAGGAAGAAGTTTACATAGAACAACTAGATCGGTTTCAGGTACAAGAAGCAGCAAATCATGTTTACAGGTTGAAAAAGGTTCTGTATGGGCTAAAACAAGCTCCAAGAGCTTGGTATTCTAGTCTTGACAAAGACTTAAGGCAGCAACGATACAGAAAAGGTAATACTGGTAGTAATATTTATATTAAAGAAGAACATGGTAGCTTGATCATTGTTGAAATATATGTAGATGATATTATATTTGGGAGTGATAATGATCAGCTTAGCAAACTGTTTGCACAAAGTATGTAGAATGAGTTTGAAATGTCTATGCTTGGTGAATTAAAGTTTTTCTTAGGTCTCCAAATTTCACAATCTAATAAAGGCATTTTTATCTCTCAAACTAAATACATAAAAGAAATGCTAAAGAAAATTAAAATGGAATATTGTAAACCAGTAGGAACTCCCATGGTTACTGGATGTAAGTTGAGTAACACAGATGATTCTGAGAATGTTGAGAAAAAAATATACAAATCTATGATTGGTAGTCCTTTATATGTAACAACTATAAGGCCAAATGTAATGAATGAAATATGTCAAGTTGCTCGGTTTCAATCATCTCCAAAAGCTTCTCACTTGCTTCCAGTTAAGATGATTCTTAGATATCTAAAAGGAACAACAGATTATGGCTTATGGTATCCCAAAGGTAACAACCTTGATTTATATGCTTTTACAGATGCAGATTGGGCAGGTTGTATAGATGATCGAAAAAGCACAAGTGGGGCAGCATTTTATCTAGGAGGATGTTTGGTAAGTTGGTTAAGTAAGAAACAATCAGAAATATCTCTTTCTACTGCTGAATCAGAATATATTGCTGCTACAAATTGTTGTCAGGGATGATTTTAAGGAACCATACTTATTTAAAAGTGTATAAATGTTGGCGAATATTACCAATTCTTAAAACACCAACTATAAAATGATTGGCTATATTTTTCAAAAAATATTTTAATTTCCAAGGATTTTATATCATTTATATAATAATTTGGCGATTTTTATGGCGAAAAAATTTTACCCCATCAAAATTGGGCGAAACAGGGCTTCAAAAAATGCAAAATGCCGAATCTTTTTTGGGAGAAAAACATGGAAAAATAGCCCACTGGGCTAAAATTCGCCCCTAAAATTATCCCTGATTGTTGTACACAGATATTATGGATGAAACAAATGCTAGAAGATATACATGTCACTTATGATGATACTATTCCCATTTTATGTGACAATACAAGTGCCATCAGCATTTCCAAGAATCCAGTTATGCACTCAAAAACAAAACATATTCCAATTAAGTTTCATTTTCTCAGAGGGCAGGTTTTAAACAATACTATCAAGCTGGAGTATGTTAGCACACACTATCAAATTGCTGATATATTCACTAATCCTTTGCCTCAGCAACAATTTGAAAATATTAGGGAACAGTTAGGTGTTTGTTGTACGTAATCTCTGACATTTTTGTTATCAAAGTGATTCTCAACCGACATATTGAATTTGCAGATTTTCAATGACAGACTTCTATTGACAGGTCCAGTTTTGATTACAAATTGGTTACAGCTTTCACAGGTATTTTTCTTAGGGGGGGTGTTCTCAAATCATGTTGTTTGATTCTTTTCCATCGATGAAAAAAAGGGGGAGAAGATGTATATGTTTTCCATCAATGACAAAGGGGGATTTTGTTGGTCTGAATGAGTTTGTTTGTCATTAATGTAAAAGAATGTCTATTAGCAATGAATTTGAAAGAAATATGGGAATGCAACAGAAATCATGAATGAGACACAAAAATCCTTGTCTTCAGACAGAAAGCTTATTATGTTCACAGAAATTGGGTATTAGCATTAGTTTGTTTTTCTATTATGGCTAAATCAATTTGTTATCCATCATGCGCTTGATTCCAAGTGTCAAAGAACGGTTCCAATAACCATCAATAAATAAAGAATACGGTTCCAAATTTTGTTAAAATGATTCAATGCTTAATGAATTGGTTAATGCTGCGCTGTCCAAAACGTGTTTAAAACAGTTTTATGGTTAATGCTGCGCTGCCCAAAACTGTTTTTTAAACTGTATTATGGTTTACACAATTGAAGTTTGTCATAACTGATCAAATGTATGGTATGTATGTAAATGGTGCTATGAGAAATAGAGGAGAAGGTATGGTGAATAAGGAGATTATATCAGCGAAGTAAACATCGCAGTATTCAACACAATGAATTGGTGAAATGCAGAGCCATGAATGTGAGGAAGAACGCAGCATACTGAATGTAGCACAAAATATGAATTGGAGAATACACAGATGCAGTGGAGTGAATATAGAAAGGTATACTCTATCATGAATAAAGAAATTGTATAGAACGCAGCCTATCATGAATAAGGAAACTGTATAGAATATACAACACAGTGCATGAATTGGAGAAGATGCAGTCAGAATTGAAGAAAAATACAGAGCTGTGAAGAGGTTCACTACATTGATTAAAGAAACATTGGTATGCATTGGTTTTTATTGGTGATCCAAATGATAAATTTTTATTTAACAAATTAAGTTGAGTATGTGTTCTGTACAGGAAAAATATTGCAAGTTCTGCAAATTAAATTCATTTTCTGAGTACTCAAGTTACTGTAGATTGGTTTAATAAAATGATTGAAACAAAGATTTGCAAATATTGATAAAGATCAATTAGATAATGGATACACATGATAATATTTGAATATATTACTTACTGCATAACTTAAGAGAGTTTGAGACAGATTGTTGATTTGACAGAGTAGTTGATAGAGATGTTCTTAACAAGATGATTACTGACTGAAAGTGTTTTGAGAGATGTTGTGACAGAATGGGGATGTTGTGACAGAATGAGTTGTTATTAAAAATTTATATTTGATACATAATGGGTCTAATAAGATAACATGTTTGGTTTAAAATTTGATGCCTATATTACAGGGAGGAAGGGAGGAGCTAGTGAGACTGGCAGTCTCATTGCAAGTTGAAGCTTGCATTCAGACAATAGGAGCTGTCTTTTAGTAAGAGCTGAAAATAAAGAGGTAGTTGCATGAGGTAGTAGCCTCATCTAAGTTGTTTCTTAGATAAAACATGATGTAATTAAAGTTGCTTGCTTTACATCCATAAGAAAAAGAAGAGGTTTTTCCCTTTTTGGGTTTCCTCATGAACATTTTGTGTCTTTGTCCATTTTATTTGTTTGATGGTTATAAGATGCATTAAAAATATATACAAAATTATAAAAAACTGATTCACCCCCCCCC
>LPNX011198433.1:59814-101725 GCA_001517045.1 Pseudotsuga menziesii
TGAGTCTGATTCTCACTTGTTGAGATCAGCTCCGAATCCTTTTATCTTCTTCGTTAGTATAAAAGAATAGTAAAAAAAAAAATCTTAGTTTTGGATTTTCGTTGAGTGGTTTATTCTCTGAAAGTTTCTTACTTTGAAAAGGAAATCTCTAGCCCCTTCTTGAGTTAGTTTGTTTTAAAAGTTGTTTTGTATCTTTTACTTCTTGAAAAATACAAAAAGAGATAGGTTAGTTTTTTCTTGTTTATGGTTGGGAAAGATTCATCTTCGTTTGCATGAGTAATCTAGACAAATAGATCTTTTTTGTATTGTAGAAAATTTAATGGTTAAATGCACATTAGAGGCTTAGTATTCCTTCTAATTTTAGAGAATTAGAGTGCTTGTTGAAGAAAATTTGTGGTTGAAAGAATTCTCTTTGCGATTTATTGTTGGGTCTTTCTTTTCAATTATTGAAAGTGGAATTGGATTTAGTGTGTTTCTTGAAAAGAAAAAGGAAAAATTGGTCTCTTCCTGTCCCTAGTTAGTTCTCATCGAAGTCAAAAAGTGCATTACATATAGATTAAATTTTCATTATTGGAGACAACACCTCACAAACATTCTCTAAACATCAAGATAAAATAAACGGTAGCTTTAGGTTAAAATTGTATAGAAATTTTAGTGATAGGCTAGTGACATGTTTCGACGTCATAAAACGTAGGAGCTGTCTTTTTTTTCCTACACTACAACCCACGACCTACGCGGTTCTTCCATATACCGTCAGTATATCAAACGACCTTTCACATACCCTTGAGGTATATAGAAAGGTACTTTATGTACTCGATTGTATATCGGAAGGCCCCTTGTGAATAGTTGTGCATTAGACAGCACTACTACGGATTTGAGCTCCCATGTACCTTGCTTATATTGGGAGACCCTACTAGGATTCCTTGTCCATATGAGAAAAACCATTTGGTCGTCTTTTTTGGAGGGATACACTGAGAACAAAACTCAAGGATATTACTACGCACATGATGTCCAGGTAGTTGGGTATTCAGGTGAGGGAGGGTTGATCCTCCTCGTCGCGTTCTACTATTGGACCCTACGGTATATAGCGAGTTGCAACTTCTTGACAATCCTAGTGAGAGACCAACTATCTTAAGCCCATACTATCATTTAAGTCTGCTTGCGACCTTTAGCTTGTGTAGGTTTGTTTGTGTGTTTTTTTCCTCTTTTTTACCTGGAGTAGAAAATCTTAACCATCACCCTAGCTGAGAAATTTACGGGTGTATTTCCTGTAGATTGTAGGGTTTACCACCTGACTCTCCTCCAGCCGTGGAAGGACAAGAAGGTGTAAACATGGAACGACCAACTTCTACTGATGCTCATATAGAAACTACTTCAACTACCAAAACTAGAGAATATTTCTTTGTCTATAACAATCCTTTGGTCCAACTGCCTCCTGCAGCTGACACTACCTTTCATTTTCCAATGGAGGGTCAACCCGACTGATCCGAATGGACTGTTAATCATCCACCTAATGAAACTATAGAGGTAGAGTATGTCCCAAAGGCTCCTTTTTGGAGAACATCTCTAGGAAAGACCATTGCTAAGTATAGAAGTACCACAACAGAACTAGAGACAGATATACTTTCCCCTTTAAGGAGACGACTTGAAAAATGCTCCGTCAAATGAATATTTTTTCTGAGAATCTATCAAGTATTCATGCAAGATGCGTGCATGTACAGAAGAATTTAATGATGAAGAAAATTCAAGGAGGAGAAGTATTTCTCCTCTTCCTAATCCTTCGAGAACCACCCCACCTGGGTATTGTGACCTTTCACCACCGCATATAGATCATCTTCTAGAGTCACCAACCCAAAATTTGGTTATTCAAAATCCGGTTTCCACCCCCACCCCTAGTCACAATCTAGTCCAGAAACCTAATCCTAGTCAAATTTCCCCATTTCTTTCAAACTCTCCAATAGTTTCTACACCCGGGGGACAACCCCTAGCACAAATTTCATCGTCTACTAGAGGGAATATTTATAACATGGGTAAAAATTACCTACTAGACCATCAACAACAAACTTTCCTCCTCCCAACACCACTATGATTCTACTTCCTTCTGGTTAGGGGGGATCCTCCTAGGTCCAACTTGTTGTTGCTCTACTTTCTCGGGGATATACTTATCCTAGGAATTAACCACCCATGGTTCAATAGGATTATCAACCAATACCATCGACAGGAGTCTATCCCAGAATTCCTTACCCCGAAAATGATTTTGTGCCTTGGGGACAACCAAATTGGTTTAATATCCCATCTTCTGGAGGAGATTTTATGAATACTACTGGAGGATACAGAGGTCTTCCTGGAGGACCCTCGATATGACTTGGAAGACCTGGTTGAATTGGAGGATCTGAAGGACCTGGTGGACCATCTTGAGGACCACCACCTGGAGGCCCACCACCTGGAGGGACGCCATCTGGAGGACCTCCTCCTGGAGGCCCACCACCTACAGGACCCCGACCCAGAGGCCCACCATCTGGAGGACCACCATCTGGAGGACCCCCACCTAGAGGACCACCACCACCACCTCCTCCCAGAGGCCCACCCCATGGAGGCCCATATCCCTCGGGTAGCCCTTTGTCTGGAGGACCTTTGAATAACCAACAACCTAATCAACCTACCTTGGGGGCATCATTTATGCCCATTTATCAATTTTCCTATGGTCCTACTAGTGAGAAAATGCCATACCAGTATTACCAATACCCTTAACCCAATCAAAAATTTCCATTTCTGGCTACATTAGATCTTCCATATCTGTCCAGATTGATAAATGACCCAATTCATCATGACCCCTCTTGGCCAGCCATTGCAGTCAAGTTACCTTCAGATATACTTAAAGTTTGATGGTAAACCTGGTGAGGACCCTAAGAACCATGTGATGAATTTTCATGTATGGTGTTCATCAAATTCTTTGATGGATGGCTCGATCTGTCTACGACTATTTCAAAGAACCCTCAAGGGAATTTCTACAAAATGGTATATAGAGCTACCACAACACTCTTTCTTGGGTTTCAATGTTTTAGCAATGGAATTCTTAATTCACTTTCAGTTACCAATCTGGTATGAAATAGGTACATACCTTGACCTCGCTTTGTCAAACTACATCAACCCACATCTCCTATCATATCCATGAATGGAGAAGAATACATAGGTTAATAATTGCACCTATTCTTGATCAGTTACTTGCCGATTGGTTTCCAAATTATTTACTCCCACCCATTGCTAGATATGTTTCCATGGGAGGCGCTATCACCGAGGAGCAGGTTATTAGCCGCGCTCAGTACCTAGACTTGGTCTATTCTTAGTCTAGTACTTTGTATGATTTAATTCCGGCCCATGCTCCTCGACCCACAACTGATCCATCAAGACTCGCAACTAAACCACCTGTCGATGGCATACTTGGTTCAGTTCAAGCACACACAAAGGAAAAATATTCCAAGAAGCAAACCCAAACTGCCACACCAACAAATCAACCAGCACCATCCTCCAAAACTGAACCATATCATATTGCTTCCACCGAAGTAAACACAGTTCAGTTTGCTGAATATTCAAGTGGAAAGAAAAAATTAAAGAAAAATTTGAAAAAACCTGACAATCAACAGGAAAGTAATAAACCACAAACCCCTGATGTTGATTCTAAAGGAAAAGGAAAGGTAAAATATCCTTGTCTAATCTGTGGAAGTGACCATTTCACCAAATAATTTCCTCGTCGTGAGGAAGTTAACAAATTTTTGAAAATTTCACCTACCCTATCAATTCTTAAGGATCCTTTCCCCTCCCAATAGCAATTGATTGATCATCAATCCTTGCATGGGCCATCTTCATCCATTGATGAAGTGAAAATGATGTCAAGTGAAATAATTAACTTAAATACAAGAGAACATAACTATGGCCTTCCTCTAGAGAAGAAACCTGATGACATTCCATCTTAAAAACCTTCAGCTTCCACACATCCTCCTAGTAATGGTATTCACATTGAGAAACCTGTGCCTGAAGCAGTTTTACACCCACCCAAGAGTACTCTTTGTAAGTCCATTATCAATGTTAACGCATGTGTTTCCCAATACTATAACATTGTAGAATATTTGGCTCAAGCACCATGTGCTATGTCGGCCCTAGAAGGACTCCAAACTTGTCCCACCCAATGAAAAAATTTGCTTTAAGCACTTGGAGCTATGGATCCTGAAAATAGTAACATCATCACCTTCAAACTGGATGATTTCAAAACTAGGCTCTCACATTAGTTAGCTTTCTAGATAACCACTAAATTTTTTGGAAAGAATATATGTCGTACCATTTTGGATGAGGGAACCTCTACTTCGGTCATGTCTCTATCTTGTTGGAGAACCATTGGTTCTCCTGAGATCAATCATTCACCTACCACACTGATGGATTTTGATGGTTGTGGCTTTCAACCCTATGTATTACTGCCATCTATCCAGGTTGAACTGGAGGAAAATCAACATTTATTCATATTGAGGTCATTGACGCTCCTTTGGATTATAACTTAGTCCTAGGTCATAACTGGTTTTATGTTATACAAGCTATAGCATCGACCATTTTTTGAATCATCCAGTTCCCATTCCAAGGAAGGATTGTCACAATATATCAGCTAGATTGCATTACACCTAGTGCCATCACCAATGACGCAAACAACATTCCGCTTCTGAATACCCCACAGTATCAGAACATGGGATTCGACCTTATTAAAGACTCTTCACTAATGGGAGTCTTTCCATTTTCAAATCCCCCTCCTGCGTCGTAAACTGCATCAATTAATATGTTTTCTACCCCTATCATGGAAAAAGGAAAATTGATTGTCAAATTAACATCGCTTACCCCTTTTGAAGAATTTTATAATGCCATGAAGTCCACAAGTGACCCTACCATCAACGACCATTTGTTGGTGGCCTCAAACCTTTATCACCTACCATATTGGTTAGAAATCGCCCCCATATCTAGATTATCTATCACATATACTTCCTATAGATGAATCCATTATGGAAGTTATGTCACTAGACAAGATGCCTTAAAAAGACCATCATCGTCGATCCTCTTTCCTTCCCCCTTTCCATATGGTATAAGAGCAATTTGCACCTGCAGTTTCATCTGATATAGTCACAAACCCTCTGTCTCCGATCCTCACTTGTAATGTCGAGTCTCATAGAAATCTATGCAATATTACTAAAACTATTCCTATGGACATATCAGTGAAACCAGGTGTTTCAGAGAATGTTTATATAGGCTAGAACTCTTCACCTTCTGAGGTTCAGTCATATACAGCCTTATTTAAGGAATTTCGAGATGTCTTCGCTTGGACATATGAAGAAATGCCAGGGATTGATTTCTCCATTGTTGTCCATGAGATCAAAACCTACCCCGGTGCCAAGCTAATCCGCCAGAAACTACGCCAGGTACATCCACGAAAAGCAGCAGCCATTAAGGAAGAAGTTGAGAAATTTATGAAGATTAGTTTCATTTACCCCATGCCTTTAATCGAATGGGTGTCCAATATAGTTCTAGTGAACAAAAATTAGGGAACTATTAGGGTTTGTATCGAATTTAGGAACCTAAATCGGGCTTGTCCAAAAGACAATTTCCCCGCCCCCTATATCGATCAAATAATTGATAACTGTGCTGGAAGCGTCATCTTTTCATTTATGGATGGTTTTTCCGGCTACAATCAGATTGAAATCCTCCCTTCAGACCAACATAAGACATCATTCATTTTCCCATGGAGGACCTTTTCCTACCGCAAATTACCTTTTGACTTGAAGAATGTTGGCACTATATTTCAATGTGCCATGTCATATGCCTTTTGTGATATTAAACACGCCATGGAACCTTATATCGACGACCTGTCTGCCCATTCTAAGCAGCAGGATTTGCATGTCGATAATTTGAGAGCTATTTTCCTCATATGTCGTCATTTCAATATTTGTTTGTTTCTGTGTCGAAACTGGTCGACTGTTTGCTTTCAAAATCTCTAAGGATGGCATCCATATTGATCCTTTGAATATTGAAGCTATCCTGGCCCTACCCGCTCCTACGAATGTAACTGAACTCCAAAGTTTCCAAGGGAAGGAAAATTTTTTATGTCGTTTTGTCTACAATTACACAGAAAGGACACACAGTTTCATGAGGGGGCTTAAAAAGGATACACCTTTTGTCTGGGATGATTTCGCGTAGTGTGCATTTGATAATATCAAACATGCACCTACCCATGCACCTGTGTTGCAGCCACCTGATTATACTAAGGACTATTCCATGTACGTGGCTACATCCTTGTCTACTATAGGAATGGTCCTTATTCAAACATATGAACACAGCCAAGAACATGTGATCCACTATGCCAGTAAGAGTCTTCTAGACTCTGAAACCCGATATTCACATGTGGAAAAACTCACTCTGGCCACAGTCATCGTGGTCCATAAGTTCAATCACTATATTTTGCTTTGCACTACTACTGTTTATGTTGACTCTAAGCCCATGTACTACATTTTGACATGTCAAGTTCTTGGGGTAAAATACTCATGATGGATCGTCATCCTCTAGTCTCTTGTTTTTACTGAGCTCATATGTGACCTTCCCCATACTACAGAGAATACAAAGCCCATCAATTCATTACCTGATGAATCATTGTTTCTCATTAGTATGACTGATCCTTGGTATAGAGATATCATTTTGTACCTCCAGACTCTACGATATCAGCCTGCTGGTAATCACAATGAACATCGTCGCATCCACCACCAGTATAAATACTATCTTATTCTGAACGATACCTTATACCGCCGTGGTGTTGATTCTATATCATGGCGTTGCCTTACACATGAGGAGACCGAAATCATTTTGAATGACTATCATTCTAGGGCTTGTGGTGTTCATCTCTTTGGGTTGGCTACTGCCCAGAAAATATTCCGTGCAGGGTAGTTTTCACCCTCAATTTTCAAAGATTGTAATGAAACGGTCAAGAAATACTTGCCATGTCAAATGTTTACTACCAAAAAGCGCACCCATCCAACTCCACTCCATCCTGTTGTAGTAGTTGGCCCTTTTGCAAAATGGGGCATCGAATTCGTGCATTGTAGACCTACCTTAGTCGGGGGGCATGGATACATTATTGTGGCTATGGACTATTTTACAAGATGGGCTGAGTCTATGCCCACATATGTTGAAGATGAGAAAATTGCTGCATTGTTCTTATTTAACCATATCATCGCTAGGCTCGGGATCCCTAGGGCCATAGTGACCAATCATGGGTCACATTTTAGGAACAAAATGATGGCAGAGCTTAGTGCAAAGTTAGGGTTTCATTATGACAACTCTATGCCTTACTACCCCCGGGCTAATGGCCAGGTTGAAGCAATAACTAAAGTATTAAAAAATATGCTTCAACGAATGGTAGGATAGGCCAAATCAAACTGGCACTTGCAATTATTTTCTGCACTTTGGTCCCTATAGGACTACTGTGAAGACTTCCACCTGTTTCACTCCTTTTCGACTGGTATACGGGTTGGAAGAAACTCTCCTGATAGAATGTGAGACCCCTTCTCTAAAAATTGTTGTAGAACTTTTTCCTAACACCACTATAGAAGAGGAACGATTTTTGTATCTAAATAAACTTGATGAAACTCACCGCGATGTTGCTTTAGCTAATGAGGCATAAACAGTGGATGAAATCCCAATATGACAGAACCGTTCAGCCATGCTCTTTCAATGAAGGAGATATGGTCTTGAGTTATGACCAGAAGCATGATAAGCTGGGGGTAGGAAAATTCGAATCTATGTGGCATGGGCCTTACATTATCAGTCGCATTTTGGAAAAGGGTGCATATGAGTTAGTAGACTATGACGGGATACCCCTAGGTGAGCCCCGTAATGGGCTCTACCTTAAAAGATACTATGCCTAGGTCATCTAGCATAGGTTCTTTGTAAATATTGTTTATATTTTGTTGTGTGTCTTATTTTGAAAGTGTGTTTTTTGTGTGATTTAAGATGTTTTTTTCAAAACCCTACTTATGTATGTCTTATTTCTAATGGACGAATGACTACTTTTATCGATTTGCGGATGATGCTAATCGCTATACACTGAACCTTGCATCAAAAGCTTGGGTATTGTGCTCTCCTACAGGTGATATGGTGAGTTTAGAGTGTGTTTTATTAGGTCCCTCCACCAACAATCTAGCAGAATATCATGCAGTGATTGGATTGTTGACGGAAGCCCTAGCTAGTGATGTAAGGGAGATTAAGGTTTACCTAGACTCTGAACTAGTTGTTCAACATCTTAACCGGGTATACATCATCCCAAATCCTCTACTCCTTCCTACATTCCAAAGGGTTAGACTCTTAGAGACGTATTTTGAGCAAGTCATATATCAACACATTCCGAGACATTGGAATGTTGTGGCAGATTCCCTAGCTAATTATGTCTTATATTGGTATATTGCTCATAATTAAAAGTTCGTTCATAATATAATAACATGCATGTAAATTCATAAGTAGGAAATCATTTCACACATCACATTTCTTGCACACACAATTGTAAATAAAAATTTTGTCATATATATATATATAACTGTAAGATTGAGATACCAAATTAGGCTGAAGCATCAAGCTTTCAGTGCCCACAAATTTCAGGACTGTAACAAGCTCAAAATATACATATATAGGGGAAAATATGAAGCTTTGAAGATTTCAGTATACATATACAAAAGTGGAAAATCCCTATATACTAGTCATCATTCTGGTGGTGCTCGTGATAGCATATAATGGTCTGAGCCACTCTGCGTAGTAGCCTAGAAAACCATCTAGAGACCCCTATAGTAGGGCACTGGTAACGCTTGGGTAGGTCATTGGTGGTCACATCAGGAATACCTACAGTCAAATGTTGTAGGTTCTCCTCCAAATATCCAAGCTCCTTGTCTGCCTTGGAGTGATAAGCCACAATACCCTGGTTCCTGCCCACCTCTCAATAGGCGACATACCAGCTGGACGTACTGGTCTAATGTCTGCATAAAACCATTTCCACTTGTCTCAGTAATACAAATAAAAATGAAATAAACTTGAAAAAATTAAAAACATGATGAGTAGTGTCATTCTTACCTCGTTCGTCCCACTCCTCCCCCTTAGGAAGTGTGAGCTCCAGGTCATCTCGGAACTCTTCCCCCTCATAGGCATAATCCTCGATCATGAGTAGCTAGCCCCTTAACAAGCAAAAGAAGGCTATGTCGTAGACAACCTTGGTTCCTATGTTGTCATGGTGGGACATAATGTAAACCCACCTGAGCATCCTAGGATCCTCAGGCTCAAGTATGCTCAGAGTCACTTGAGGTCTCATATGGGGAACCCTCTGCAAAATGAAAGACACCACCATAGCTCCATAGCCAAACTCTTTAAGCATCCCCCGCTTGCACTTGTTTAGTTGGTCCTTTAGACTCAACAACATGCCTTCACACCAATTGAACACTATAGGCTCCATGCACTCTAGGGCATACAACATATGTGACCTAGTAGTAAGGTGAGCGGATCTAGTCCCAGCCACCTTCCCAAGAGTGTACACTACTGTCCTTAGAGAACAATCCACTATATGCTGGATGCATAATTTTTCAAACTAGGCATGCATACCCAGTGCACAATATTGGTCAATCACATCATCCAAGGAGGAATCCCTTCCTTGTGGGCTGAATAAGACTACTAGTCTCACTCTCCAGGACAAACCAGTCAAGAAGTAAATATCCTCAATGTCTATGGTCAAGGTGTGGATCCCAACCATAAATTTCTGCTACTTGGGATCCCACATTTCTATAATGTACTCCAATAGATGGATGCATGCCTTCATGCCTGGTAACCTAAAATACTGCAGTATCCCACAGTTCTATAAGGAATCTATGGTAGTTGGATCACTAACAACTTGGAAGTTTGTCGTCTCATGCTCATACTCTTTCCAAATGACCATGATGTGATCTTTCTCTTGCACCTATAAGACATAAACAATATTTATTAGAAATCACATTATGGGAAGAAGGGAACATAAAAATAGTGTTTTTAAATAAAAAGAAGGAAAAATCGATTTTTGATGGGAGTAGGGCTTATTTTTTGCAAAATTTAGGGCCTGCAGCGCCTTTTCCTTTTGCGAAAAGAGTGCCTACGATGCTTCTTCCTCTACATACACAGAGCACCAGTGGCTGCTGCCTCTATCGGCTATGGATAGAGCACCTATGGCGCACATGTCCCATCATGATAGAGCGTCGTCGTGGTCACAGCTAGAAAAAGAAAAGCCCATCACGAATAGCATTTTGAACCCTCAAAACTCCTATAAACCCTCATTAATCCAGTAAGAAAACCCCTTTTAAGCCAATCAAAACCTCCTATCTTTGTTTAAAAATAAAAATTTACCATGAGCATGAAAAAGAATGGTTAAGAATTTACCTCTTCAAAGAAAAATCAAGAAACAATGGGTGGAGATACTTGCAATCACTGATGGAAGCTCTCCTTGTTTCACTCCAACTCTCAACTCTCCAAGTGGTAAGAGTAACAATGGTAAAAAAATTTACTATTCCTCTCTATTTTTTATTAATTTTGGAAACTTTTATTATTTCATTATAATTTAATTACTTTTGAAATCCAAAATTATTTTATAAAAGGGGGTTTTTATCACTTGTATTAATATAGTTCTAATAGAGTTGACTTTTTAATGTGTTTTTGAGATTTGAGATCAAAGTTTGGTTCATGGCTATGAAACAAGATCTGTTAGTCTTTTTCAAGCTTAGAGTGAAAATGAAAAAGTGCCAAGTGCTTTTGTACACTTTTCACATGCTCGTTAAACTTCCAGTAAAAGAGTGTCGAGTCAACTTTTTTAATTTTTTCAGACTTGTTAAAAATGGATTATGAAAAAGGAAACCCACTACGAAGTTTTATTTAAGCTCTTTTTAGTCTCCTTAAAAACACAAAAATATTTCCAAACGAACTTGTTACGTTCACACTTGTAAAAGTATCATAACGGTCGACTAGCCGGTAGTAGTTTATCACTTTTTCGGACCGATTAGGCCTATTTTATGAAAAAGGAACTTCCTGGAGCCTCCTTATGTCTTCGTTTAGACTCTCTAAACATGAACAATACTGAGTTCACTTTCATCGAAATATTAAAATAAAATGATGGAATACCCTATCTGTGAACGAACTGCTCCTTTCTTAGGTTCGTAAAACATGTGAGAATGGATTCATTGCTTGATGAGCTACAACGAGTGTTTGTTACCCTCTTTGAGCTCGTAAAAATGAAAAGAGGCACTCATCTTTCGATATGGGGAAAATAAAGGAAAGGGGAATATTTTTCATTTGTATTTATGGAGGTATACAGTCCACCTTTGAACATGGCACCTGTCTGCATTTGCATATCTGAACAGTTGGGTATTCAACTTGTCTCCGAGTCGATCCACTTTCGTGAGTCACCTGACTCCTTTGAGTCATTTCAAAGAATGCTTTTAAATATTCCTTGCATTACACCTGGTTCTGGTCTCGTCAAGTCAATGCTGCCAAGTCACTTGTCATGCCGCAAATTGTTCAAAGGATGTCTCTTCCGAAAAATAACTCATCCGAAAATCTACATATCCATAAAGTCAGTCGTGTCTAAGACAATTTCATTACTTCAAATCAAATCTTGTTCCATGTTTCATGTCACTGATGGGGGAATCGTCATGGCCCTCCTTTAACAAGTCTATTCCCGTCGACTTCAACTCATCATCCAGGAATTAGACCTAGAAACCTAGTCAAGTACCTTGAAGCCTGCATGCCTCAATGGTAGGTTTCCTCCCTTTTGACAGTAGGTTTTCATTAATGACCTATGATTGAAAGATTCTATCAAGTGTTCGACTTCAAAACATATATTCATACTTGGGAGAATGTACTAAGATACCTTGGGGATCATTGACATTAATGGTGATTTCCCTCGCATTTGTTTCCAGTTTTCATCAATGACTGGTAATCAAGTAGTTTCTGCCATTTTCAACGTCAAGACATCTATTCACATGGTTAGAATCATATCGGTTGGGGATTGGAATGAAGACCCTGAGTGGTTAGGATTCGTTATTATAGTTTCCTATACTCAAGTTGTGTTCAAAGACTAGTTAGAGTCCTGACACGGATCCACATTGTATGTTTTGGTGGCTGTGTTCAGTATTTGAGGTCAAATAACATGGATCTACTTTGTATGTTCTGTAGCCATGTTATACCTCTTATATCAGTTGTTCATGGATCTACAGTTTACTATTAGTAGCCATGAGATGGTCATCATCATGAATCTGCAGTGTATTGGTCCGCACCCATGATTGAGTTGGGTAAAGTCAGTTATTGGTCCTATGTCAGTCATGAGCTCATCTCGCATTGCCTCTATACTATATGGATATCTTGAAAGCTATTTTACCTATCACTTCTCTCTAGCTTCATACTTTGGGGGGCATTCTGTTGCACCTAGAAATTCCACCATAGCCTAATTGCCTTTCAGAAAGCCAGACCTGAGCTACCTTGGTTAGATTTTTTCCACATTTTGGGAGGGAGACGCTTTTCTCCAGTTCTGACAGAGTGTTGACAGTGCTTTCTGTAGTGGAGCAAGGAGCACCAATCCCTCTTTTCTTTGACAACAAGTTAGGTTGGTTCCTTTACCCCTTCTGCTAGGTGCGCCGATAGACCAAAAAGAGGAAAAATAATGTTCTGGAAGCTTTCTTGCAAAATCCTCCATGGAGTTAGTTCCTACTTGCTTGGGAGAGGTGGCATTCACCTCCCTCACCTGTCTGGATCACATCCTATTTATTCCCCCATCTAATCTCATATATTTTGGCCTATAAATGAAGCCTTCATGATTTGAGTGAAGGAGGCCAAAGAAAGTACCCTTATGTTGTTGGATTGAAGTCTAAGTTAGAGGCAATATAGAGTTGGCTTGTATGTGGAGAGATTCTCATAGTTGTGGAGGATTGTAGATTCCTTGTAGAGGATAAAGCCATCAACATCAAGGCTTGGTTGTACTTTACTCGCTTTCATCATTAATACAAAAGTGTTCCCATTTCCTATATTTGATGTGTTATTAATTTTAGTTGAATATTATCAAATTCCTTGATCAATGATATAGGTAATTGGTTTATCATGATACTCTCACTTTGCGTGTTTGTCTCTTGATTTGTTTTGCAGGTTTTAAACATTGTAAGGACTTTTTGGAACAAGGACAAAGATACGTCTGAGGTATAGTTTTTATTTCATGTTGTTCAAATTGATTACTTAAGGAAAGGATATACCGTTGTGCTCTTTTGTTCTACACATGTACTTTGCAGGATAGAGGAACAAATGATGTCTGCACTGATTGTATAATTCCTGATAACAGTTTTACGGTCTTATATACTTTTCTTCCTTGATTTGTGAGCCCACACGTGCTATAATTAATGATTTACGGTCCTGCATTTAGTGTTTCTGCCAGTTCTTGGGATTCATTCCCACATGTCTAGTTGCAATAAAATTCTTAGGTGTGACTGCTACAGGGTACCTAGGGATTCGTGCTACTCCTCTTTCTTAAAAATCATGCCCTTCTTCTCTTTTCTCTCTTCTTGGTTTTCAATATTCTTTTTCTCTGATGGTGTGCTCAATTTGTCCTTTCTCTCTTGTTTTATACTTTAAAATTTGTAACCAAATATCTAACCAAGCAATCTACGGTTTAGATACATTTACAAAATCAAGGGCCATCATTTAATGCACCCACATTTAATAATTAATTCACTTTAATTATTCAACAATAACTTAAGTGAGACCCATTCTATAAAGTACAAAACATCACTTTATTTTATATATAACTTACTTTATACAAAATATACAAAGGAGAAAGTCTAAGTCCTCTTCATCACACTACACCAAAAATATGAAAGAGGACATTCAAAGTTAACTTTTCAGCACCAATACCTCTTAATCTAGGAAAATACAAATAGACTATGGTGTTCAAGGGAGGATTAATTAATAATCCTAAAACCCCCCGTAATCCTAACTTGTACAACCTGGGCCCTCACAACTTAGACCAAATGTCACCCATACAATCTAAATACAAAAAATGACTGCTTAACAACCAAGGAAATGCAAAAAATGACTACTTAACAACTGAGGAATGGGAAAACCTCATGAGACCCCCCCCCCCCCCCCCCCCCCTCAAAATAAGCAGGAAAAAACATGATCAAGTTTTAGCATCAAGAGAAAATTTC
Source organism: Pseudotsuga menziesii (assembly GCA_001517045.1). Lineage (NCBI taxonomy): Eukaryota > Viridiplantae > Streptophyta > Pinopsida > Pinales > Pinaceae > Pseudotsuga > Pseudotsuga menziesii. The sequence continues at coordinate 74,088 of LPNX011198433.1, forward strand.
TTCTTGAATAAAAAACTTGGGAAAATATTTTTGCAATTTGCTTCTTTGTGGAGCAGTAATGCAGTGTGATGGTCCTTGTGTGCATTAGTTTCCTGGTGCTGTTCATGCGAACCTCTCCACTTTTTTCCAATATGATGACAGATAGGAGAGGAACTGTTGCCTTTGTCTCTTCTTTCTGGAGGAAGATGACATGATCCAATTTGTTCTTCAGTGAGAAAAATTGTTGATCAGACCTTACCATCATGAAGCATATCTCTGGGATTTTGTAGCACCTCTCTGGGATGAGTGTATTTTCTTGACATAGCACAAGGATTTCTTTTTGAAACTAAGATATTGTTCTCCTCATGTCATATGATTATCTAATCATGTTCCCTGCAACCTCAATAACCTTTTGAGCCCATTTAGGCCTAGGAGGCATGGTTTGCAACACCTTTCACTATAACCTTCTTAGTTGAGATATATGATATCTCCATTTAGTCAAAACCAAATACAACTCACTTTGGTGATCTTGTATGAGTCATCTGGTATACAAGCAAAAATTTGCAGTTCAAGATGGAACATAGAGGACATTCTTGAACACTCCATGCTCTAACTTGATTGAACCCTTCCCTTCAGCTTGTATTTGGGTGTTATCTACCATGTGAATACTTGGACCATCAGTAAGTTGTAATGAAGAGAATGAATCATTGAATGAAACCATGTGATTGGAGGATCCTGAATCAATGAGGAAGGCATGAGATTTTGAAAATCCATCCTTCAGTGCATGGAATCTCTCATGATATTCGGTCTTGTCTCCATAATCATCCTTCATTGCACCTTCAGGGAGGGAAATATTGTGATGTTCAAGGAGTCTTGAAATCTTATATATTGTCTTCTTCATACAACATTTCTCTGCATGGTTTCCTTTCTTGCAGTAGGAGCACTTTCCATTGTCAAACCTCCAATGTTTGTCCTTCTTAGATCCAGAGGCTTCATTTGTTGGATCAAACTCTTGTTTAGGTTCAAAATCAATGTTCCTTTTCTCCTTTCCTTTCTTCTTCCTCCTTGCTTGTGCATTCTTTGTATCACTAGCTAAGAGAGCTTTATTTGTGTAGGAACTGATGGATCCCATATGTATCAACTTGTCATTTTCTTGTATTAGAGATTCCGTGAAGGACTCAAGGGATGAAATTTTCCAATGAGGAGTTGTCAATCTCCCGGAGTGAAAGGTGGATACAAACACTGAGAATTCTAAGACAAATTTTCTCAGACTTGAGAGCACCAATTGCTCATGATTCTTATCAATCCCACACTACTTGCATTGCATGACAAAGCATTTTAATTTTGAGAAGACTTGTTGTATAGTTTTGAAGTTGCTAGGTTGTAATGCTATCATCTCATTCTCTAGAATATGGCCCCTCAACCCATCCTGCTTTCCAAACAAGGTTTCAAGCTTCTCTCATACTTCTTTTGGTGTTCTTAATCCATAAAGATGGAAGAGCAGCTCCATGAATATGTAGATGCACATGAAGCCAAATGCTTCATCCATCTTGTTTAGATGCTTCAACTCTTCAAGAGGCTGATGGGGTTCAAACTCTCTACCCATTGTGACCCTATACAGACCCTTGTTGCATAAGGAAACCTACATATCAGCCCTCCAATGAAGATAGTTGAAGGGGGTGAGGATTGTGGGTTTCAAAGTTGTTCAATTCTCCATCTTACAGCTTCAAAAACAACTAATTCTTTAGAAATTTTTTGGATGTACTTGCAAAAACATTATAAAACAATTCAATTCGCAAAAAAACCAATTCAAACACTCTCCACTTTGACATGTGCACTTTTTATGGGTGCATCACATATGGCTAGACTTCTCTGGACATAATCCATAGGGAGCAAGGAAAGAATACCAAGATTTATGTAGAACCCAATTGCTTGTGGATACCCGCCCTGATACCATGTTTAATTTAATGAAGCATAGGATCTTCAAGGCTTGCATGAATCAACTTTGAAAAGAAGGCACCATAAGAGAGGAAGAATATAGTAAAGATTGATAAATTATTCAAGGTAAAATTGCACACACATTAAGACAAAATTGGAAAATTATCATTACATCCATTAATCAGTATATGTATGTAATACAATGGTGCTACCTATAGCAGAATTCAAATGCCTAAGGTAGGATTCAAATCTACCGACCTAGACTAACTTCAGAGCTAACTTGGTGTGGGAAAATCCCCATTAGAACTCACTAATGCAACTATGGGTCACTGAATAGTTCACAACTAGTTAATTGACTGACTTAGGTGAGAAAAGGCACCCTACTTTCCTCAAATCATGAAAAGTGGTGCTAGGATCACTGAGAGTGATCTAAATGATGGGAACTAGAGCATAACTAAACACCGACTAGGGTCAACTGTTGGAGACTACAGGTGGCACTCAGAGTGGGTTCCTAAATTATAGGGATTGGTCCTTGGAGCTCCTAAACTCATGCAAATAGACGCATTGAGTGTTAGGTGGCCCCAGGTGAGTCCCTCATGGTACTAGTGAAGTGGAAATGACTTCCTAAGCTAGGAAAAGACAAATGACTATGGTGGTCAAGAGAGGATTAATTAACAACCCTAACATCTTTTTTATAATTGAGGTTTCATCCATCTATGAGTGTTTCAAGCTTGAGATTACTAAACCCTTGCTAGCTTTGGATTTCTGAAAATTCAGTAATGTTTTCTATCAGTGACTTGAGCCACTCCTCCTTCTTACGCACATACTTATCTTCTATGGTTTAACGAATACTCTATTAGCTTATACTACACAGGTATGGTGCTACCTCACTTGCATCACGATTTATCCATGCATATTGTTGTAAAAAGGTTCTAATGGTTTCAATGCTTGCCTTCGAGGGAGTAAATACGATGGTTTTTAATGGCATCGTTAAGGAAAGATTGTTCCGCTCCATCTCTTTGGGGAACATCTATATCTTTAATATTGATTTCATATACAATTTTTCCTTCAAAAACATGTCTCGTCATAGGGACTATTAACGCCTTGTCTTATTTTCCCATGTACTGTCCATTGCTTGTCTTAATTTTTATTTATTTATTAAAAAATAAGTTTTCCAACATTTTAATTTCAATAAATATGATTGGAATAATTTAAAATAGATATATAGAAAAGGAAATTTTTTAAATGTATTAAAATAATTGTCCACATTTTAACTTACTAAATTAAACTTAAACACAATCCAAATATCATTCAAATTAGAAATAAATTAACATAAATATTTGTTAAAGCTTGGTTCTCTCCAATCCAGTGTGGAGGAGATCCTGTCACATTAAGACTTAAATAAAATATTAAAAAATGAAAAATGAAAAATATAAATTACATATCAACTTTAAAAAAAAACTAGCATAGATCCATTTTAAACCCAGATCCATGTTTAAAATGGATCTATGCTAATTTCTTAAAAAATAAATTTACCCACATTTTAACTTACTCAATTAAACTTCAACAACTATTATCTAAAAAAATTCAAAATAAACGCTTATGAATGAGCAATGTACCTCTAATTACACCAAAGATGTTATTTAAGGGACCTGCTCCTCTATAGTTTTCATCGTCTGTTGACGTCCTGTGGGGAACCTACCCGTGTTCATGGTACAGATCCATAACGTACAAACTCCGTAAGGTATCCATGATGACAGATTCCGTAAAATTGTAATGCTCATTCCTTGAAGATTTAGGCCGTTTTCCTTTATTAGGTCTCCATTAGCACTTGCGATAGTTTCATCTCCCCCCTACTTCCAATATTATACTCCCAGAACTAAGCCTATCAGCATATCAAAAGCAACTAAGTTCTATCATCAACCTGGTACCAATTGATCTCAGTTACCTACTGAACATGGGCTAACCTATTGACCACTACGAAAATAGGGTTCTACAACACAAGATCAATAATTATGCTTACATTTTTCAGTGTGAGTGTCCCATCTCTCAACTTTCCTACCTTTGAAATGTCGTTTGGGAGCCATACTTATCATACAAATTTCCCTCCCTAACCCTATTTTTGTGCTTGCATACACCTTGGAAAGCCTTCAGTTTCCAAATCTAAGCCTATGCGTTGTAGCCCTGTATCCCCGCACTCTTGAAAATCTAGATTATTCATGCGTTCTACACTATTTATAGCTCTAGTGGAACCTGAGTCTTCTGATATAACACTATCGTGCACGACCCCAGCCATTCCATGTTCCATACTATGACGTATTCGGGACTCCATGGCAGGGATAAAGGGGTTTTCTAAATACATAATGTTGGCTCTACATAAAGGACAATTCACATGTGGCCTTAGCCAAACATCAATGCAGTTAATATATCCAAACATCAATGCAGTTAATATGGAATGCATGGATGCAATCGGGAAGAATCCTAAGAGCCTTATTCTCCTGAAACTCAACTAGACAAACTGAACACTCCATTCTATCTATTGTTAGGATATTTAGACACTTAGGAGTTAGTTAAGATCAAGTTGTGTAATATATCTGTTAGGTAAAAGTGTGTTTCTTTAGTATGCATTAGTATGCATTTGTAAATATTCTAATATGACGGTCACGATATGTTCTAGACATAGAGTGATCCAACGATTCAACTTCTCTTAGATCATACCTACCATTGATCCGTGGCTTAACACCCGATTGGTTTATGATCTCTATTTAAAGAGCATAGAGGGTCCTTGGCTAGTTGATCGATTATGAGAAGCTCATGTAACTTTCTTTCTTTTGCATAATAAATTGCTCCAAGTAGCTATTTGTCTGGGGTCGTGGACTGTTTCTCTCTCGATGGTTTTAACCACGTGACAAACATCGGTGTGTTGATCTGTGATCTGTTTGTGTGAAGCGGTATCTGAAGGTGTTCGGTCTTTTGGGAGTACCCTGTGTACTCGAACATGGTATTAGAGCTGAGGTATCAGGTTCAATTCTCCCGAGCTACGTCGGAGGCGGGGTGTTGGAGTATCGGGTACCTCCACATGGTATAACTGCCACACCTCTGGGAATATAAAACAAGTGGTTTAATCACCACTCCTGGTGATAGGGCCTTGTGTTGGGTTTCAAATGTTCATCAATATCTACAGGTTTTGGTGTAACGACAAACCTTACATGTTGGAGTATCGGGTACCTCCACATGGTATAACTGTTGCACCTTTGGGAATATAAAACAAGTGGTTTAATCACCACTCCTAGTGATAGGGCCTTGTGCTAGGTTTCAAATGTTCATCAATATCTGTAGGTTTTGGTGTAACGACAAACCTTACATGGTATCAGAGCATAGGTCTCAGGTTCAATTCCCCCGAGCTACGCTGGAGGTGGGGTGTTGGAGTATCGGGTACCTCCACATGGTATAACCGCCGCACCTTTGGGAATATAAAACAAGTGGTTTAACCACGACTCCTGGCGATAGAGCCTTGTGCTGGGTTTCAAATGTTCACCAACATCTGCAGGTTTTGGTGTAACAACAAACCTTACATCTATGACCTTCTCTGCTTTAGTGAATCTGTAGAGAGGAATGGATCTAATCACAGCTTCATCCAAACCATATGATTGAGTATTTATCTGCCATCCTTCTAGGTCTTGGAATCCTTCTAGTGAATAAGTATAAACTTGTATATTCTCTTCAGATTCTAAATTCCCACGTCTCCTCCTAAAAAAAGGTCTCGATCGAGAAGCTTTGCAACACTTGGAAAAAATCTTGTAGTAACTTACCACCAGTAAATCCCTGTATAGAACTACAACAATGGCTATCAGGGAAATGATGATGGTGGTGGTGGCATAGTTGTGCTTGTTGGGTCCTTTACTCATGGCTGCATTTAGTGAGGCTCCCCATACAAACTCATATCTATCTGCTGAAATTTCCCTTGGACGGGATTGCTCCAGAGACAAACCCATGGAAAATTTCTTTAACAGATCTACTTCAAACCTATAAATTTGTTGAAAATACATAGATGTAATTAGTTACTATGTCCGTGGAGAATGAAGGATAATAAACCCACTGCAAAATCATAAATAACGACACTACAAATTCAAAATGAATTGATGTAACTACACAAAATTGGTGAGAAAAATGCAAATCACCTTAGAGAAAGCATATTCATGGTGTGTTAATCTCTGCAAAATGATGGAATAGCCTACCCATTAGGAAAATAGACTCCATCGGTACAATTTTTATGATTTTTTGAGTTGGTTAACGTAAAACCAACACATTCTAAACTTCAAAGTCGAACTTATATTGAATCACAGACGCCTAGCCCTAGGAATTCCAAATGTTATGGATTTCTTCTTTCAGGTTTTTTATTATAAAATCCCTACATTAGAAAGAAACTCAAACCTAACCCAATAATTTCAAAATTGTAGCTACAACATAGATTTTCCAGAAGTTAGTTTGTGCTTGTTTGAATACTTTGGTTGTCAAAATATCAGAAAAGCAACAACTGGAAGATTAAACATTAGAAATGTCTTCTAAAAGGACACATAAATGTACCTTGGATAATTGGCATGCCCTAGACACGTAACCATCCAAAAGTTGTAGCATTAGGTATTTTACTTCACTCTGGTTGAAGGGTTCTTTTGGAGATCATGCTTCATGTACTCCATGATAATAAAACACTAATATACTACCTGTCACCTACATGACCGCTTCCTCTATTTCCACAAACCATAGAAGGATGAAAAAATGAGCATAACAAGTTAATATCCTTTAAGCTAGTGATTTTTATTATCCCTGGCTTAAAAGGCTACGCTATAAGTCATCTAGGCTATCTTGCCCATTTTTTCATACTTGTCAATGCTTCTGCAATTGGACGGTAATATATTAAGGCATGGATGATTCAAGAACCGCTATAAATGTTGTGGGGAAATATAATTTTAAACAAAAAATAGAATAAACTCCTGTGTGTGATGACACGAGGAGAATCAATCAATCAATATTGAATTTACATAATAAGTTTCTATGAAAACTTGAATTATTGGAATTATGTAGCTTCATGTTGGAAAGGGAAGTAGTGTATGATCCAATTGTGCACGCCCTTGTCGAATATTTTTATTCATTGATAGCTAGATTAGGGCCGACAACTCTTTCCTTAATTCCTTCCAACTTTTCTTTCATTTTACTTAACCCGTGCTAATTTTATTTTAGGTATAATTTGAAATACATGTGGAAATCAATAAATGGTACTAATACCCATATAATCCTTTTGCATAATGTCGTAGTATTTATTTATATGATTTAAATATTAAGTTGCGCCTCTTTCGGAATAGAGGTGATCATTCACCATTAAACTAATTAATTACTAGCCTATAATTTTGGGGGTACATTACAAACTAGGTTCACGCGACTAAAGTTGGGATGAAGATATGGTGCATAGGAATGAAAGGGGTGCTTCTCATTCTATGCTTGTGTTAGTTGATCCTAAGCACTCGGCAAGTCCATGATATAATCTAACTATGCATGAAAACTTTAGATTATTAATGGAATACAAGGATGCAGGAAACAAATATTGAAACATCTAAGGACAATCATCAACAGAGAATTGGTCTACTCATTTTAATTCATCAAGCATAATTATAATACTAGATACATTCATACACCTTAACACTTCCTTTTACCTTATCTTTCGACACAGAGTCTACATCCTCAACAACTATGTCCTCTGCATGTTGATGATGACCAATTCTCTTTGTATTATTCCTCTTGGTCCTCTTCTTCTATTCTTCTTGCTTTTGTCCTCAACCTCACTCTTGGACTCTTTATTCTATGTTACCAACCCTATCTACTTCTTTGGAATTTTCTTTATTGGGTAGAGTCTAATGATAAAAGATAACATGCCCAAGTGAAGTGTACTGTACAACTGAAACCAGTATGTCTTTTTTACCCCTTATAGTGCAAACTAAAGGAACTTCACTCACAATTTGGAAATGAAAATACAAAGGTATAGAGAGTGTTCTCTTCAATTCTACATTCTCTTCCTTCAAAGAGTGTTCTACTACTTATATATTGCATCTTTAGGTTAAAAATAAGGGTTGACCCTCCCTTAATTACTTATGTATCACGTCTTTCGCAAGGTATGCTTTCGAAATAGAAAATGAGGAGATGAAAACCAGGCCTAAACTACATGATGTTCAGGTAAGGACCCAGAGTAATCAGATGATTAGTATTGTAGAGAAAGAAAAAGATTACCTTACCAACTAGGCCAACTAAAATGATTGGGACAATTGAATCAACTGTTGTTGAACCAACTACTTTATCCACCAAATCCACTAGAGAAAGGTCCAGGTTAATGTATAGATCATCAAACGGATGCTACCTATAACTGATTGAAATCACTCAGTTCGTTCGACTTGATTAACCATTGGATCTTACTAAGGCTCCTTGGCTATAGTTATCTCGATTGGAATGTGTTGGTTTTACGTTAACTAGCTAAAAAACTCATGAAAATTGTACCCATGGAGTCTATTTTCCTAAAGGGTAGGCTATTCCATCAGTTTGTAGAGGGAAATAGTAAATCTATTACTTATAAAAACATCCACGAGAGGAGAAAAATGAGCAAAAACTAGACAGTTCTTTTCCTCCATCCTCTCTGCTTTAATAAATTACATTTTCTTGACCTGAGGCAACAACAACATAAGCGATCAATTTCATATATTTTCAGCTTATTCTGTCGACAACACAAGACATTGGTGTCCTTTGAAATATCATTTTTACAACTTCCTGGTGCCCATAATGTCATTTTGACCTCAACAAGACATCTAAGTGCCTCTTCAATACATTGGAAATGCTTACTTTTAGCTTTTCAATCTTCACTTTCTGTTGTTCATGTCCAAGCTCCACATGAGTTATTGCTCGGGCTGAAGTGAATTAATGTACGTTGATTTAGAGCTATAAAGCACTTCTGATCAATTAATTCAATTACCCTCTAAACTATTGGGATTTGTACATACCTTTGCATATCAGAAGGGACACCAACTTTCCTTGGCCTTGTAACAAGTCATCAAGAGTAGCAGAAGGACTAATTTTCAGTACATTCTTCCATATATCCTCCATTTTTCATGGGATCATAGGATCGAGCTCCAATTTCGCTACTTCATTCTCCCTTGAGCAATTCGGTGATGGTGTCGGGAGGCTACTTTTTATTTATCTATTTTTTGGTGTGTTTTCATTCCATATTCCCTAGAGGTATTAATATTGAAGATTTGTGTGAAAACTTTTTTGAATGACTTGGTTTATATTATTTTATTTTATTTGATAATATATGTTTTTTTCTCTTTTATAATAGTTTAAAATAAAATAAATGAATACATAATTTTGTGTATATTACAAAACTATGTGGTTTAATGTTACATTATTCATAGGATTGTGTATGCTACATGGTTGAAGGGTTGTGAATGCTACATGATTCATATGATTGTGAATGCTATATGACATTAATGTTGAAGGGCTGTATGACTAGACTTTGTGTTTTATCTAAGTTATGATACATGGCATACACATAATTGTACCATTAGAATGTGTGGTTTAAGTTATTTTTACGATTATGTTTGGATGTTCAAAATATTGTCACGTAATTTGGTTCTTAAGTTCTAAGAGTAACTCAGTAGAAATGAATGTTAATATCTAGCATTGAATTTTTTTCTGTGCCTGTTGCCACTTTTATTAATTAATGAATATCATCCATCTCAACGTTAAATAATTCTTATGTCATGTCTTTCTTTAATGTTGGTATGTTTGTGGTGTTTAGACTACACATTTGACCAATGCAATGCAATCGAAATCTCGCAGCAGTGACCCTGACCTCACATAGAGAGGGAAATTCAAGGGAAGAGAAGTTCAACTTTTAAACTATACTAGGAACACAGTCTTTTCATATTTTTCATACCAGTATAAATCCATTCTAAATTAATATTTCTTCTGCATAGAGAACTTATTTTTTATAGTTCCGAATAAAAATTATTTGAGCAAACATAGATTCTTTTTATTATTTTATTAAATATGTGGGTTCTTACCTAATTGAAATTTTATTCAAGAAGAAGACAAGGGATTTATATTTAAATTTTTTCAAAACCTAATTGAAATTTTGTTTTAAGATAAAGGCAGGGGATTTATATTTTAATTTTTTCAAGGATAATAATAAATGAGAGTTAAAAGCTTAAAGTATAATTGATGGTATTTGGATCTCCTTTATTTTATAAATGTATTTTTATAAGTGAAAAAGACTGAACCGAATGAAGTTATGATGGGAATACTAGGGATACCAATCAACCTTCGTATTTTCAAGAAGAACGGGAAAACCACCCTTCATGCACACAGTCAAGTTGTGAATGAGATTTGGATTTCCCATAGCCGAATATTCAACTAGGAGTTTCAATATGAACATAGAAACCATAGTTTTATCAACATATTTCATCTGAATAAATGCCATATATTTTCCTAGAAAGACCCGCGCCCCACCTTGGAAGACTATGAATTTGAAGGGACTCTACGAGATAAAGTGCCCATCCTTGTTCAACCATCTTTATGGTTTGAATTCGAGGCAGTCGGTACCCCAGATGGCATCCCTATGACCCATGGCATATGGGTGGTAACTCATTCGAGTGCCTTTTCGCATGATAGTCCCGTCAGGCATAACATCATTATGGAGAGCATGCTTGGAGTCCAAGAGGACCGACGGATAAAGTCTCATCTATTCACAAATTGATGCGTGTAGGTAATGCATGCTCTGCAAATCCTCGTATCAAAATACCTAGGATTTTTCGTCCCGTTTGGCTTCGGGTTTGACGACCATGAGACGAGCAATTTCTTTGTGTATTGCTTCCAAAATTCCTATAAAATGTTTACATGTACCATAAGCTAGATATTTACATATGGCGACTTTAATACGAACTAAACATACAAACTTTAATGCAACAGATTTCTATTTACATGTGAATAACAAATTTATATTTACCTGTGATTCATCTTGCCAGAATATTTCTATTGTGCTCCCCGACACCTGTAGAAGCCTTAAATTCTTCATTATAATCCAGGAAGGTAGAGAAGAGTTTGGATGTTTGTTCAACAAAATCCATATGAGATTCATGGACTTTGTCATCATTATACTACATTCCAAGAGAGAGTATTCAATATCAACAAGTTGCAACCTCCTCGTTTGAATACTGTCAAATGCATCATCTTCATGATAATCAACAAGCACCATTCTATTTCCCCACATGGTAATTATGTATCCAATCATCAATACTTACAGAATATTGCTGCAATAAATCATCAATAATGATGATTTCTTTCCAACGCCAAAGTCGACAGGAAATGAGCTCTCAACAACATCTCTTAGCCAACTTTCATAGTTTGTCATACATATTTGTGTCATTCCAACCGTCTACTTCCATAGTTTCCATGGGACACTTGGCGGTCATGCATATCATCTGAAACCGTAACTATGTAGGTCCACCAGACACTCAATTTGTACATCTGAAATCCCAAACTCCCTGAGCCAGAAAGACATTGGATTGGAAAACATGTGGGTGATTTGAAGGTTAGTTGGGATTTAAAAAATAAACAGGATAGGCCATCTGTTAGCTCTCCAAGAAACTACTTAGTGGTTATAGCTAAGTATGCTTGGTAACTTAAAAATTCATTTACTTTCAATAAGTGGATCGAGGGAATACAAGAATGGCACAAATGAAAGACTGCTAATCCAAATAATTTAATGAGCCAGTGCTCTTAGAAACTGCACATCAGATGATAAATAACAGAACAGGCATGTAGAATATTGCTCAGACAACCAAATACATTAAATGCAGGGTTTATACAACCAAATACATATATAACGCAGGGCTATACTGAAACAGTAAGAAGTTCCTCCATCGAATCATGAACATAAGCTAAACTAATCCAACAGAGTGCAGAATAATAGTGGATGACAAAATCTAGGTACAATAACAAGAGAAAACTGTGATTTAATTAGACTAGCAATCAGACATAGGCCAAGTTCTCCAAGCTCGAACCCCTTTCAGTGTGAGTTCTTAGACTTTTTAAAGCCTTTACAAAAGTTTCCAGATCCTAAAAACATGGACCTGTCGAGTTCAATTAAAACATAACTGATAGTTTAAAGCCAAAACATAGGGATTGATCCCTAAAATGAAGGAGATTCTGATATGGATATCTCCTTCAATAGTTCGATGGTTGGTGAAGTGAAGCAGCCTTCTAAGGCTCGGTGGACAGAGTTGGGCGCACCATCGATCTGATTTTCATGATGTGGTAGTTGATTGATAGAGATGCTCCTTGAAATAAGGTTTGAACTTAGTCAAAAGTTCCCATGATCCAAAATTCGCTCCAAACCTCTGAGACATAGATAATATGCTTTATAATCCATTCATTTCTGCCAGTTTCGCGAATAAAGACTGAGTTTTGGGCGAAATCAAAGAATCTTGCAAAAACAGGCTTTTGGCAGCTAACCATCATGCTGATTTCGTGCCTTAGCTGCCGAAAGCCAGTCCTTTTGGCAGCTAATGAGCTCTGTGGGCTCGCCTAAGCTGCCAAAAGCTGAAAAACAGTTTCAAAAATTAAAACCCCAAACGATGCTAGTCGCCAAAAGTCAGTCCTTTTGGCAGCTTAATGAGCTCTGTGGTGCTTGCCTAAGCTGCCAAAAGCTGAAAGCTTGTGATCAATCGCTAAGACTTCTTTGCAGCTGCTCCCTTCCTTCTAGTCACTCGTTTAGTCTGCCTTTGCTGAGCTTCCACAGGCTGTTCTTGTTGAGCTCCCACAGGCTGTTCTTGCTGAGCTCCCACAGGTTGTTCTTGCTGATCTCCCACAGGTGTTACCTTCTCAGGGATCGTGGCCACCTCAGCCAATGTGTCTAGACCTGATGGTTGCGCTTCTGTGACTCCTGGATGTACCTCTGTCCCCTCCAATTCCTTCAACTTTAACCTGAGCATACTGAGAGTGCGGTAGAGCTTAGCATTTTCTTTTATCAGCATCGCGTTTCTTTCGGTGGTTTTCTTGAGTCTTTCAACGATTTCCTGGCTCCGGTCATGCAGTGCCATATTCCTTCCAATCAGCTCTGCGTTGTGCAACTTGACCTGCTCCTCATTATGTCTTGCCTGGGAAAGTTCCTGTAGCAGCTTATTGAATTTGTTGGTCTCTGGTGTGGAAGGTTTGGGACGTGATACATCAGTTAAGGGAGGGTCTTTACCTTTGTCTCCTTCCATGGGCTGCTCTGCTCCTTGATTTCCTTCGTCTCCAGATTCAGATCCTGAGTAGGGGAGATTTAGTGGATTCTTACCTTGAGGAGTTCCTTCAGCTTGTTCAAACACCAGCTTCCTCTTTGCCCTTCTCTTTTTGCTGGATGAGGAAGGGGATTCAGTTTGGGCTTGAGGAGAGATGGCTCTCCTCTTTCTCTTGCTGGTTTTGGGAGTGCTGCTCTTCTCGCCCTTACCCTGCTCAACTGCCTCTTCACTGGTAAGCTCTGTGGGAAACTCATGCCAAAACAAAAAATAGTTCCAGTCTATACCTCTCTTCTTCAATAGCTCTTTGATTATCAATGTTATGAGACCCTGGTGAGAGATCCTGCTTGCTATCTTGCTGGGTCTAGCCTGGACTTGCTTTGCCATCTTAGTTAGGGTCTTATGGAAGAAGTATGGCAGATTTATACTTACCCTTCCTGTGAAATGATTCAATAACTTGAAATGGTAGTGCATCACCCTGTGATATCGGCCTTCACAGGTTATGTAAACGAAAATGGCCTTTAAAAGAGTCTGCCATTGAGGTTCAAGAAAGGTGATGGGAAAATCTCTTCTTTGAATGGTTTCCTTATGGGCTGGTAGAAGATATGACCTGAATTCAATATCTGAGGACTTAGTGGTCTTAAACCAACTCTGCCCTATCCTGGGGAGACCTGTACACTCGGCTATGGCTGCCTCATCCACATGAAACTCTTCTCTGCCAAATTTCACTGTTCTCCCATTGTAGCTCTGAGCGAATGCTTCAGCGAGTGGCTGGTTAAAACTGGTGAGCTTTTCACAATAATCAAACACCTGTGCGGTCTTGAAGAACTCAGCTACTTGTGGGTGGGACTCGAGGTACCAGATCCCATCTAGCTCTGTCCTGAGTGGCAGATTTGTTTTTGCCATGAGCTAAACCCTTGTTTCGTAGTAAACAATAAAGAGACACTGCGCTGAAAAATTATCTTGATGAGAACACTCCTGGATCGATGCCCTGTTTTGATAAAAGAAAACCCCTGGATTGAACCGGAACTTTAACTGCGCGATGACATAATCGGGGACCTCGGGTCTACTCGCAATGCTTGAGAAATAAGATACCCATTTGAATGAGCCCAGCGGGTGATCACCTATGATATTGCCCAGCTCGTGTGAAATGATAAATCGATCAGCTTCGAATGATCTTCAGATATGCCTTACATTATGAGCTCCTGCATAAATGATGAATCGATCAGCTTCGAATGATCTTCAGATATGCCTTACATTATGAGCTCCTGCGTAAATGATGAATCGATCAGCTTCGAATGATCCTTAGATATGCATTACATTATGAGCCCCCCCTGCGTAATCCTGCATAGTTAATGATATGGTGCTTCATGACTTGCTTTCGGCAGTATACTGACATTAAACTTCATGATGGTCATATGAGATGCGTTCTGATCTTCTCTTTGGCGGCAAAACATACAGGCTCGCTTGATGTGAAGTCAAGTACGGACACGTGCTCTCCTTTTTTAATTTTTTAATGAGATCGTTTTTGGCAGCTAACATAAACTTAGCTTAATCTTTCCAGCTGCCGAGACTGGGCTCTTGTGGCAACTAATTTGGCCTTGAACTTAGCTTAATCCTTCCAACTGCCGAAACTGAGCTCTTTTGGCAGCTAATGTGGTCTCTACAAAACAGAGTTAGCTACCACAACCTGTCTTTCCCAACATTTGAAACCAAGACTCAAATAAATTAGAATTTTGACTTAGTATTGAGAACGAGGACCTCCTTATTGACTCTAAAAAATTTAAAAATAATTTTTTGGACTCAACCTATCACCTAAAATAGTGAAAAACCGACTGGTTATTTTAGGAGATAACACCATCGCCATGGTTTTGAAAAAAGTTTTATTCGGCAATGAGATATACTAATGGAGCTAATTGAAGTTGCACAACTTGAAAAAGAAAGAAAAACTTATGCGGAATTGAAGGTTGAAGAAAGGTTTATGGGAGTTTAATGAGCGGTTATATATATATATATTATTTATTTTGCAAAGAAATGTAACAATAATAAAATGACTTTGTGTTTGTTAGATTGTAAATTTTAGTTTCATATATCAAAGCTTACGACTCAGAGGGCCTCCACATTCCATCGTGATGGTTTTGGGATCCACAAGGAGTGAAGGGCACCATGCTTTTACTTTACGTGTAGTGAAAAGAAAAGGTAAAAAGAAATTCAATGGAATTGTTACATCTATCAAAATGTGTGCCACTTGAGCTACAATATGTGTGCGGAAACGGGTTGGATTCTGCATCCATTACGTCAAGAAAACTAAGGAACAAGATATTAATGGACATCGAGACTATATACTATTGATATTCAATACGAATATTGAGTTGGGATATTAAACACTTGAAACAAACCATTTTCTTCATTTGACAAATCTTATTTGGCCATTCAATGATCTTCAATACATGAGATTATAAGAGGACCCACACGAATGGTTGACAGGAAAAATGGTGTCGCTTGTGCAAATTATGATGTCCAGAAATTTTGATGTCTCACATAGTTCAAGTTTCAATTTCAAAGGTATAGTCTCTCCACGTCTAGGTCATGTCTTAGTTTCAAAGTTATAGTTCCTTCACGTCCAGGAGTTTCAAGGTTCTCTAAAACTACCTAAAACTTGGAAAACTCCTATAACTATGCCCCTTGGATTTTTGGAATTTTTTGCTTTGTAAGATTCCATTGGCATTCAAAGGATCGAGGCGAAAACATAGACTTATTCACCAAATGTTTTCAAATCTAAAAAAATTATGTATAAAAGATTTTTGGAAGAAACTTATCTTCACCTATGTGGCGATTTAAAAGTTTGATGTAACTTATTTTCACTTATTTTCCTAGACTTTTTTTCATCACATAAACTTATATTATCTACACACAACTTTTTTTCAACTTTCTTTCATTTTTGAAACATATCAAAGTTCTCTTGTGTGTTTCATTTCCCTTCTATGAAGGTATGCTAGTTTATTTATCATTTATCATTTCTAACCTATTTTATTTGATAAGGCCTTATAAATAATGCCCTATAGTTTCATAAGATAGTGATCATTCCGTTTGGGAGATGAAGAAAACCTAATTCTGCTCGAAGGAAGCCTAATTACGGATTCCCTCTCTTCCACCCGGGTTTAGTTTATAATGCAGATATTTTCTTGGTTTGGTCTTGTTTGTGGGTCTTCCACTTTACCTTCAAATTACATTTGTTTGAACGCTGGAAATAGCTATTGAAAATACAATTGTCTGAGAGTATAAGAGAGAGAAATCCATATACCAATACATTCGCAGATACCCATTCAGCCATAGGCGCTCCCAAGCAAAAATGGACATTGAAAGAGGAAGGAGCTCTCCGAGTAGGCGTGGAGAAGTATGGCGCTGGAAAGCCACATACCAGTCTTAAGAACCCAGATTTTGAGCTCTTCCTCGCATCTCGTTCCAATGTGGACTTGAAAATATATTTATATAAATGTTTTACAATGGAATTTATTTATGGCATATGCATTTATGAAGCTAAGCATGACTTATATGGATTTGGCTCTTTCGTTTGAATAATTTGGTGTTTGTGCGTGTAGGCTATGTTAACAGAAATGCTAAACAAGAATGGTACTAGTCATGAGGTGTAGATTAGTTGATCTTTGTAGGGTTTGGTTTTCATGAGGTCTCATGTTCAAAGCTCATGGTGAGAGGTTGAGTTTGTGACCCAAGCAATGGGGCCTCTGGCTAAAAAAAGAGTGATACAAAAACTAAGTTTCTAGCCCATATAAAAAAAGATGAGAGAAAACAACAAAATGGAAAGTAAAGAGATTTTAGATCATTCTTTAGTATGCAGCTAAAATATTTATAACAATAATAACTATATATTCTTATGATTATAAATAATCAAAATTTATAATCAAAATTGTTTTAATTGACCGTATACAAAATTCCAAAATGCAACTAAACCTAATAAAAATTCTTGGTAGTCAAACTCATTCACGAAAAATGTTTTTTTTTATAAATCTCAACCATTAAGTTGGAGGTTTCAAGAAATTTCAATATTAATATTGATAAAAAAAAATATAGAGGAGCCAAAGACTGAATGTCTTCTCAAAACAGAGGAAGCCGGTACCTAAACACAATTCGAGTTTTTATTAAGAATGCCTCTAGACATTTTTAGAGCGCAGAGTAGCAATAGAAGAATCCATTGACATGGCTTTGATTCCATGTTTCTATAAAATTGATTTTCTATTATATCTACGTCATCTTTATAAACTGAAATACACATTATGTGACTATTTAATTTTCAAATATTTAATAAATAATAAATATTTATATAAAATTAGAATTTAATAATTCACAAATTAAAAACTACAAAGCACATTAATCATAAACAATCTTATTTCATTGAAAAATATAACCCTAATTTCCTATCTTCAAATTAGATCCATGTCCAATTCAAAACATAAATCTTTGTTGCTGAGGGTATCACTTAAAGAGAATATCACTTGCTCAAACACACTATAAAAAGGAAAAAAAATGGATTGATACATCTACAATACCTGTAAGCATTTCATTTTTAAAATTTTCATTGACAAAAAAAAACAAAGTTACAATAAATGAGAGACTTAAGCTAAGAAGTGAAAAAAATATAACAGTCTAATTTAATATCACTTTCGACGTCTTATATAATATCACCGCGGCCATGCATACTGTGAAGCCTATGGAAATATTTAAATAGAGAAGTAATTGAAGGAAACATTTTAATGGCAAGATCTCAAAAAACTATTATATGTCACCTTAAAATGAAGGTGATAATTTCAATCTCAGTATCTTAATAATAAACAGATTTGTGTTGTGAAAATCTTATATTCTGATATATAAATATGCAAAAATTGAGAAAAGCATGAGAAATTATGGGTTAGCTTTACAAAGAATTTCGCCACTAGAAGGGATTTATGAAACAATGACCGAGAGAATGTGAAAAGGGACAAGTCCATAGTGTGAGAGCTAAGGCACCAACCATAATAATGGGGCACTCCCAACAAAGTTACCAGTTAACATTAGAACAAACTAGTTAATAATTATAGAGAAAGGGGTAAAAGGTTGTTTTATTTATTTCTCTTTTACATTGTGCTTGCTACCATCTTCCTTCTGCTATCAGGAAAGATCTGGTCTGGGGTCAATAATTGGACTTTTAAATAAACTGTAACCATTTCTATCTTGCATGTAGATCTATCTTCTTCTTTTTTTCTTTTTTTTGGATAAAATATCTCTCAAGCTTACCTGATAGCCTTGTCTAGTTGATAGATTTTTTTATTGGTCTCGGAGATGATAGCCTTGTCTAGTTGATAGATTTTTTATTGGTCCCGGAGATGCGTTGTGACAAGGAAATATGTTTAGCTGATAGATTTTTTTATTGGTCCTCGGGATCCTTTGTGGGAGAGGAAAGAGAACTTGAATATTTATTGACGAAGAGGAAAGTTCAACTCTTTCATCACATGTTATTATGGCTCGGTAAAATGGCACGAAAATTTGGTAATGCAAGGGAATAGTGGCTAGCCCTTTGTGGGATGTGTACAGAGTTGAAGAATGGGGAATATAATTTAAAGAAGAAGAATAATGAATATTGCATAAACATGAATTCAAAACAAAGAGATCATAGCTACTGGAATTTTTATGAAAAACTTGGTAACCAGGATAGCCGTTCAATCCAGTTATCTTCGTTTTAATGCAGAAAATAAACTACCAGCTAAATGACCTAATTCAACTTTGCAAGGTTGCAGACATTCATTAAGAATGATGTGCATATAGGTTGCAGCGGGAAACTTCCTTTCAAGTTTCTACAGTTACACTGCAGTTAATGGTATTTCAGTTTCCACCAGTGAACATTTATGTGGCCTCTACACTCCACCGACCAAATGACCAAAAGACAAATTGTTTTCCCAGAAATGAAAATTGTTTCTGCAAAAATCACTCAAAGGAACAACATATTTTTTCAAATATTAGAGCACCGTCACGTTTCTAGTAACACAGGCTGCAGGCACACCCCCAGTGGCTCTGCCAACCCAAGTGTCAACTTTATTTTGCATGATATTTCTTACTCAATTCAAAGTCACTTCGATCCTGTAACGATTTTCTATTTTGGATTTGCTCATATGGGCATCTAGTTATACCATTTTCTTCTCAAATTCATATTAAACTGGTTGAAATTATAGCTCTCTATTTCTGATACATTTATAATTATTCATTTTTCAATATGGTATAAGAGCATGCAATCTATTTTTTTGGTATGTTATTCCTATTACTTTCAACCAAATAAAACTATGATTATTTTTCAGCTGAACTGATTCAATATGTATTAGTAGTTGCGTTTAAAAAAATTTAAATATGGTTGGAACTTTATTTTGCACCTTTACTCCATTGTCACCAATGCAACAATAAAAATATTGTTTTCGCAAGCAAGAGTATGCCTCTAACTAAATAATTAATTTATTCTAATATAATGAACAAATGAAAGATTATTAGGCATATGTGTTGGTAGCAATTCTGTAACACTGTGGTTTTGATCCCGTTTGCATTTAAATAAAATGATCGTGCTGTGGAGCTAAGAAAAATCTTACCATTGATTTAGTGTTATGTTTCAGCAGTTAAAGTTGGGCCGATGGTATTTTTTTTTATGCAAGCTAAAAATTAAAAATATGGACATCATGTTAAACAGCAATTTTTCTATTAAAACCCACAGCCGGCTATGTCAACGCAACTAAATGAGATGGGGGCATGATTTTTCCTAAGGATGAGGGAGTAGGGGATTGGAAGAGTGGGGCAATTCGAATTGGGAAGAGCCCCACTTTGGGGAAAACGTTTTTTGAATTTCTTGAGCAAGAAAACATCAAAAAATGGCCACATTTCCCTCATGCGGCAGTGTTTCACCTTCCCTCACGATTGGGAATGGAAAAACGATTTTGGGAAAACCAATTGAGCATTCACGCAGCAACAAGCAAGCAAAAATGATTCTGAGTCTGAACCTTTCACGAATTTTCTCCTGTTCGACGATCTGAATCCTTCATGTTTTTTTTTTTTTTTCCTCTGTGGATTGTTCTCTCTCACATTTTCCCCTGTCTATTAGTTGTTTTCCTGAACATGATTACACTGAATCTGATTTTGTGTCTTTGTGTTGAAAGACAAGCAATGTTTTTTGTTTAGGTATTTCTGCAGCAGTCGGTCTGGCACCGGCAATGTTCAAAAATTTGTAAATTTCTGTGTGTGTATGTAATCCCTGGCATCTGCTACGTTTTGATAAATCCCAGCACCGAGATCCCTGTGTGTGCATCCACGTTTGGCATTTGAATTGATTGAAGGAATGGAAATAGAGTCTAGACTTGCTTAATAAATCTAGTGTGTGAAAGAACCTCACAAACCAATCTAGAAGGCTAGTTTTTTTCTTTGCATGCCCTAAATAGCACTAGAAGGGAATGAATGGTCTGAGGGACTGTGTAGTAGAGAAGGGAATGCTTCCTTGTGTTGGGTGTGTAATTGTTTAGAAATCATGCTAGATTTGGTGTGGGCGTTCATAGCTCTGGGGTTGATCTCACTAGCTTAGCAGTCAATCTTTCCACCTCCTTGACAGCCTGATAAACCCAACTGGAGGATGGCTTGGCTAGTATCCTGATAAAACCATCTATTGGCTTGGTTGTGTCTCATGTGAATTTGGCTAAGTGTAAACCACTTCCTGTGCAAGTGTGATAAACCCAACTGTGTTGGCTTGACTAAATTTTAATTGTATCCTTGGATATGGGTAAAGTTTGCTAGTGTTCCTTATTCCTTGGGGAAGATCATGCCCAGCTCAGGGGTGGAAGTGTTGCTGAGAGATTAAAGAGAACACTAGCCTATGGTTGGGTGGAACGTTGCAATGACATATCTGGCTGCGGGACGAGCTTCTTTCAAAGATAAGTATTCTGGTGTATTTAAGTTCTGCAACTGTACTTGCTTATGAATTATTATGAAATTATCATGAACATGTTGAATGCATGAATGTGTTGAATGAATGATTTTGCTTCCGTTGTATATATCATGTACATTCCATTATGCATCTATTTATACTTATGAATGTTTTATTTCAAAGCAATTTTTATATTATGTTCATGGGGCTTAGATTGCCCAGGCTGTTAGATGTTGTCGCATCCTCTCCACTGAGTAAGAGTTGGGGATGTGACAAATTCAGTTAACCAGAGTGCAATGTCACTTGATCTAGCCTTCATTCCCAGTAAGGACACCAATCCTACCCATATTCTCCATCAGTCTTGCAAACTCAAAGAAGATCCAAATGGAATTAATGAATTCCATTGCTCAAGAGTTTACCAAAGCTATTGTAGTTGGATCGGTCAGAAGCGCAACATATTATTCAAAGATCCCTCTTCTCTTATTCAAGTTCATGTAGTAATTGTTTTCAAATGTTATGAAGCTTCCAGGGTCCATCTCCACCATTGTACTACGAGTGTCTCTGGGCTTGAAGTTTCTTTTTAGCTGTTGTGCATATTATCTATCCAACGATGATGCATGTCTTCCTTTGGGTTGAAGTTGTAGATTATGTTAGTGAAAACTACGTGTTACTGGTTGAAATGGATGTTGAAATTGGAAAAGTGACCATTGTCACCTTAGTCACTTATCTCCAACTACTACGGAAGCCAAATCCTCCTAGGTGAGAGCCCTGATTCAACTCTGGAAAAGACAGTAAACACCAAAGAATACCTCTTCCGAGGTTATTAGATACCAATGCCTTATTGGAGTCAAATATAAGAATGAAATCATAGTGTTGAGTGTGTGTATAGGGTATGCTTCAACAATGCAATTTATTAAATGATAAGCAAGTCAAAAACATCATACTAAGTGTCATTCAACTAATAACCAATTACTTTGCAAGGTGCAATATTGTAAACAAACATCATCCACAAAGTATCCACCATAATTATTAATCAAGTATAAGCATTCATCATACCTAAAAAACACAAGTACAACAGTACATGCACTAAGATATATAATTATAATAGCAGTAGGTACATCATATACATCCAGTCATCACTCTTAACACTTATAGTAGAAGTACACACAATTGTGTCATTCACATGTCAATTCTTATTTATGTAGTCATGTGCACTCGGTTGCAATATATAAAAAATGGTGTAGATACTAGCAGAATGAGCGTTGGACACTTGATCAATACATTAGTTATGTATCTGCATGCACTTTGTAACAACCATCAAGAGGTCTGAAATTTGTAAATTTGTTGTATGTATCAACGGTAAATGTCAGTATAACAACCATACATATTCAGTCATTAGCAGCATTACAAAGTTTAACAAATATGAAGTTCAATGTGTATATAAGGACAACATTACAATGGTGTTTTAGTCACTAATATTTATCAGCCATATATATCAGTCATCATTCATAGAAACATTATAATGTTAGTATATAAATGTGACCATAATTTGAAGTGCCAATTTGTGTGTGAATATACAAGGTGTAAACAATGCACTTTCTAATATCAAACCCACATGAACTAACTGTTGGGGCGCATACTCCATGTTTGGGTAACTCCGCGGTTAATTAGAAAGTTTGTAAGCGGAGTTACGGGTCAAAACAGTCTTAGGGGTGTCGGGGGAAGTTAAAACTCCTTTTTTGTAATAAAACCCTTGGTTGAAATCCAGGGTTTAGGGTTTTGGGTGCCCATGGTTTAAGACCATGGTTTTGTAAAATTACGCATTACAAATAAGCGCTTGTGTAAAGAAGATAGGTTAGGTTTTATGAGGAAAGAAAGATTAAGGAGAAGCTAAGGTTGATTTTGTAAGGAAAGGTTAAGTCCCGGCTGTGTGTGTGGACGACCTCTGCAGCTATGTGCGCAGAGGGTTTTTGTAAAGAGGATTGAGGAAAGACCTGCAGCTGTGTGCGCAGGGGCTTGCTGCTGTGTGCGCGGATTTTTAAGGACTGAAAGGATCTGCAACTGAGTGCACAGATCAAACTGTGGTTTTGTAGCAAGTTGAATAGAACACAGTTTGTGGACGTAGCCCCTACACTGGGGGTGAACCACGTTATATCCGGTGTTGTGGTTTCTTGTGCTGTTTCTGTTTCTGTTTCTTTTATGCATTAATAACTGTATACATCTGATAAGTTTATCGCTGCTAATATTTAGCTTCGCTGTGAATTCCCTGTAGTGGGTTGAGCAAGTCACGACTGTTTATTTATCTGCGAAGTTGTATGTGAATGAATAGTAAAGCTTTGTAATTACTGATTAATAAGGTTATTAAAAGGCTAAGGTACAGTAATCCCCCTCTCTGCTTGCAGAAACC
Source organism: Pseudotsuga menziesii (assembly GCA_001517045.1). Lineage (NCBI taxonomy): Eukaryota > Viridiplantae > Streptophyta > Pinopsida > Pinales > Pinaceae > Pseudotsuga > Pseudotsuga menziesii. The sequence continues at coordinate 97,681 of LPNX011198433.1, forward strand.
TGATTCTGCGGCACCCCCATAGCTGTTTCGGGTGAGACTGCAATCTGCGCACAGGTTGTTGCTGAAAGGGCCAACTCTGTGGGTCTTTTGTTGGTGCGACATTAAAGGATTAAACCCGGGTCTGCCCTATTGCCCAACAAATTGGTTTTGTTGCCAGTTGAACTCAGTACCTGCTCAAGAGGGGTTTACATTGTACCTCAAGGGCTATGTTCTGGAGACCCTCTGTGAAGGAAATCAGTGATTGGTTTGCTGAGATCTGTTTGAAATTTGCGCAGCAAGAGAACGCCAATCCGCGGTGTAGTGCAAGTGACTTTTTACAAAGGTATGTTTTTTTTTATGCTTATGAAATTTTCTTTGGTAGTATCCACATAGAGTTGCACCAGTGGTTGTCTAGGTTAACAGAGCGAAGGACGAACTTCCAAGCTCGACGGGTTCCCATGTGGACCCCGGTGAGGGTCAATCTTGTGCAACACGTGAACAACGAGGTATCCCGCGCTGTTGATTTTTGGACGATGCGAACGTTGGAAGCCTTTGTGACGGAGTTTGCCCTTGACACAAGTAGCTCCTTTAGCGAAGTTGAACGACAGTTCTTCAAAGGGCCCCGCGGTAAGTTTTTGAATTTATTAAGTTTAAGGATTAAAATACTATTGGCTGAAAAGGGTATATTGTTGTTTGAATCGGACTATTAGTTTAGTCGTACTAATATATGTTTGCAAGTGACACTCCCTTCGACGAGAAAAGTGGGTTGCTGCAAAACGGAAAAAGGTATAAGAGAGATTTTGACCCCTCTTCCTTAGGTCAGGCTACCGCGTCCACCCTTGTAAACCCTGCAGAGTCAGATTCCGAAGAAAACCCTTCGGTGGGAAACCCTCCGGTCACCCCGCAACGCCGCTCCGTTACCCCTGAAATTCCATCGCAGTCTGAGAGTCAACCAGGCCCGAGTATTCCGGCCACAGGCCAGTTTGCCCCCGTAAATCCCCCCCCATCGACGTCCTATCCCCCTCCCAACCTCCCCAAAAACTCCATGGCCCACCTCGTTGATGACATTAAACTCCCCATCTTTAAAGGAACGGGATCAGAGGACCCAGAACAGTTCTGGTTTCTCTGCGAAGCAGTATGGAACGCGAAGAAAATTACAGATCCGGATGTGTGAGCCACGCAGCTCATTACTTCCTTTCGGGACCGGGCTCTGACATGGTTCATGAAATTTTCCAGCACTCAGAGCCCTACTTTAGGCGAGATCAAGGCAGCCATAATCAAAGAATTTAAGAAGCCTAAACCGGAGTCGCAAAGCATCACTGAACTCAAGGAGATTCAACAGCGATGCGGCGAATCAGTGTGGGACTTTGATCAGAGATTCAAAGTTCTACTGGACCAAGTCAGCTTTACTATTAGTTCTGCGCAGCACAAGGAATGGTTTATTGCAGCATTGTTACCACATATCAGAACCCCACTCATGCAACAGAAGGTTGCTGACCAGCAGGAGGCTCTGGAAATCGCAATGAAACTAGAGACTGCCCCTGTCGGGGATGACTCTGGGATTGCTCAAATCCAAACGCAGCTAGCCGCGATGGCCCTAGAACTTCGCGAGATGAAAAAGGGAAAACCTGATCGCGAAGAGGTTTGGTGTACGCAATGTCGGACTGAAGGTCACGACAAGGAACGTTGCCCTCTGGTAAACAAGTACTTGCAGACAGGTGCGCCAAACCCCTTTCCACCACAAGTTCTCTATTGTGAGCTCTGCAGAACGACAGGTCAGCACTGACCTGAGAACTGTTACCTGCTGCAAAGGTATGGACAGGGACCTAAGAACTCCTACTGTAATTTTTGCAAATCTGTAGGTCATAATGAGGATGCGGGTCGCACCTATGATGCTTACCGGGTGCAAACTGAAGGCCCAAGTAATGATAGTTATGGTTACCAGGGGGGTGCCTCTGGACGAGGTACTTCTGGAGGCCGTGGTGGCATGGCCGGGCGAGGCCGAAGCCAATTCGTGTGTTACAATTGTAACCAAGCTGGGCATTTGGCTCGTGACTGTCGGAACCCCACTACGACGTGTCGGTATTGCCGCGCAGTAGATCATGTGATTGAGCAGTGCCCCCAGTTGATAGCTAAGATTCAGGCACGACAGACTACCCCTACTCAGAACCTACAGATGATTTCTGTGGAGCCCCGCCCTGCTGCGGCCATCAATGTCGTTACAAGAAGTGGAGTTACAACACACATCCAAAATACGCCAACCCGACCTGTCGAAGGTCTAGTTCGTAAGGCTCCTGAGAAAATCCCTGCATTTGATATCATCAGAGAGAAAGAGACATTCATGGAAGCCAAGAAATATTTTGCTGGCCCTAGCCCACCCAGCGCGCCTGTGCAGCCTCAGTCGCCGCCCCGCGAAGCTTCGCTGGATAAAGTAAGTATATTGTCTACCTTTTTACAAAATTGCCTCAAACTTTTAAGAAATCAAGATGCTCTGAATGAGCTGCAGAACGTCATCGCTTCCTGCGAATCTCTGCAAAGCTGTGGTCGGGACAAAACTGTTCATCGAGTCAGCAGGACTGGCAGGGAAATGCGATTGAATGCTCAGATAGGGGCCTATGATATGACCGATGTTATTCTGGACTTAGGGTCCGATGTAAATGTTTTAACCAAACAAACCTGGGAACAAATGGGGAAACCTACCCTTGCCTGGTCCCCTATACAGTTGAGGCTAGCCAACCAGCAAAAGATTGTACCTTTAGGAAGATTCCTGGATCTCCAAATAGATATTGAGGGAGTCAGCACTTTCGCGGACTTCGAAGTAATTGAGATCATTGATGACAGCAACCCTTACCCGGCCCTGTTAGTAATTGAATGGGCAATGGCAAATGCCGCAGTCATCAACCTAAAGAAGAGACAGATGGTCTTCGAGATGAAATACTTCAGGGTCATCCTGCCCCTGGATCCTTCACAAGGGGAACGATACACAGAAACACTCCGACATGAGGATCAAGCTGATGCGGAACCCATCTCTACTATCGCTGCGCAGGAAGAAGGTTATGCGGATCCTCCAGCCGCAGGGTGGGAGTCTGGTAGCTCCTGTATGACAGACTCTGAAGATGAATTAGAAAGCTAGAAACACCGATTATCTGAGCACCATAGGGGCAGCAATGTCTACCCTACCAAGTCTCTCAGATGGGTCGACTCACAACCCAGAACTATACCTGTGTATGATGGTTCGACAGATCCTGAACTGTTTATTGTAAAATTCTCAGAGCAGATACCTGACCTACAGAAAATGGAGCCCTTGGAGTCAGCATTCAGAGCCATAGCAGTCAGATGATGGACGAGCCATAAGAAGTAGATCCCTACCTGGGAAGCATGTCAGAAGCTCCTTCGCCTGCGGTTCTCAGACCAGTTGGCAAAGGTACGAAGCAAGTTTGATGGAAAAACTTGCCCCCAGGACCACTTAAGCAAATGCTATGAGGCATGGAAGTATGTCCCCCAGGATGAGTGGGTACATAGATTTGTGCACATGCTGGGACCATTGGCGAAGAACTGGTACGCGGAAGCTGAACTTCTCCAAGATATTGTAAGTTGGGACTGTCTTGTTCATAGCTTTGTCAATACTTTCTCTACTAATGATGTCTGTCCAGCCCTAGACGCAGCTATCAGGATCATCCATACTAAGGTATTTAACGAACAAGAAGTGACAGAAAATCGCCCTGATTGGGCCACACAAGAAGCCCTCGCAGTCGAATGTTATAACTTCACAATCGATGAGGAAGAGGACCCGCGCCATCTTGATATCCCTGAGTCAGAAGGATACTGCGACATGCATGGTCCGGCAGTCGAAGTTCCCGAAGTGACGCAGCCCTTGAAGACGCGCATAGTTAATATTGGATCCGAGGCGCAGCCTAAGTTTGCTACCATTGGCGACTATTGGGATGACGAGATGGTAAGCAAGGTAACCATTAGAGAGAATTTGAGGTCAAAAATGGGCCTCAAAAGGACCAAAATGTACTATAAAAATCAACCAATTACATTCTAGTAGATGACATCATCCCCC
>LPNX011198433.1:101954-122307 GCA_001517045.1 Pseudotsuga menziesii
TAATGTCAACTTCTCCACGAATACCAAGATCTTTTTCCGACAAAGTTTTCTGAAATGAAAGGTATCCTGGGAGATATTGGTGTAATGAAGATTCCCCTGAAGCCTGATGCGAAGCCTGTGAAGCAGCGCCCTTATAGATTGAATCCAAAATACAAGGAAAAGGTTAAGCTAGAGTTGGATAAGATGCTTACTGCAGGAATAATCGAACCTGTTGAAGAATCTGAGTGGGTCAGCCCCATGGTCGTCCAGGAGAAGAAGACTAAGGGTGAAATCCGAATCTGTGTCGATCTAAGGAAACTCAATGATGCCTGTCTGCACGACCCTTTCCCCACTCCATTTACAGATGAAGTGCTCAACAATGTCGGAGGTCAAGAAATATACTCTTTTACCGATGGTTTTTCTGGCTACCATCAGATCCGAAATGCTCCAGAGGACCGACACAAGACAACCTTTGCTACCGAAATGGGATCCTTCCAGTATACTGTCATGCCCTTCGGGTTGAAGAATGCACCTGCCATATTTTCTCGAGTAGTCATCTCCGCGTTTAAGGAATACATACATAAATTCTTAGAAGTTTACTTTGATGACTGGACTATTTTTGGGCTAGTAAAAGACCATATAACTAGTTTGAGACTTATGTTGGACAAATGCAGACAACACCAAATCTCCTTGAATTTAAAAAAGTGCATCTTCTGTGCACCTTTTGGCATTCTACTTGGTCATGTGGTATGCAAGCAGGGATTGATGATGGACCCTGCGAAGATCGCTATTATTGTGAACCTGCCACCTCCGAAGTCCGTCAAACAACTTCGCACAACGCTTGGTCACACCGGCTACTATAGGAAATTTATCCAAGGATATGCCAATATTACCACCCCAATGGAAAGGTAGCTAAAGAAAGATATTAAGTTCGAATGGACTCCAGAATGCAAAGCAAGCCTCGACATTCTGAAAGAAAAAATGGTCACTGCCCCTATCCTAGTATTCCCTGACTGGAACAAGGAGTTTCATGTGCATGTTGATGCATCCTCTATTGCTTTAGGTACTATGCTTGCTCAGCCAGGCGCAGGTAATATCGATCACCCTATCTCTTTTGCCAGCAGAAAGTTGTCTACAGCAGAGAAAAATTATACTACGACAGAACGCGAAGGTCTTGCTATGGTATATGCATTACAAAAATTTCGACATTATCTGCTAGGATCTCATTTTAAGATGTTTACTGACCACTCTGCTTTGAAGTACTTAGTTAACAAACCTGTGCTAGGAGGAAGAATATGCAGATGGTTAATTCTATTTCAAGAATATGATTTTGAGATCATTGTTAAGCCTGTACGACTTAACCTAGGACCTGACCACTTGTCGAGGCTCGAGTCAGGCGAAGAACCTACCAATTTGGACGAAGGCCTCCCTGATGCACAATTATTTGCTATCCAGATAGTTGATGAATATTTCCAGGATATTGCTCAGTATTTGTCTATAGGTATCCCCCCTCCAGAGATGACCACACAGCAGAAGAAGCAGTTGGTGGTTCGAGCCGCGGACTTCACTTTAATAGCAGGACAGCTGTATAAAATGGGACCAGATGAGATACTGTGCATATGTATTTTGGAACACGAAAAACCTCTAATATTGGCTGAAGCACACTCTGGCGTAGAAGGAGGTCACTATGCAGGCAAAGCAACAACGCAGAATATTTTGACAGCCGGTTTATGGTGGCCCACACTTCACAAAGATGCAAGAGAATACTGCCACAGCTGCGACATCTATCAGAGGACAGGTAAACCATCTAGGAGGGATGAAATGCCCCTAGCTCCGTAAGTAACATTATAGGCCTTTGACAAATGGATCATTGACTTTTTTGGTCCTATCAACCCCCCTGCAAAAAAGTCAGGAGCCAGATACATCATTACAGCAACTGATTATCTTACCCGTTGGGCCGAAGCTCAACCAGTCAAGACCTGTAGCGCTGCTACTGCTGCGAAGTTCATCTTCGACAACATCTTATCCAGATTTGGGTGTCCCAAAGTTCTTATGAGTGATCAGGGGTCACATTTCCTGAACAGGACTATTGAAGTATTGATTGAAGAATTTCAGGTGTATCATCAAAAGAGTACCGCATATCACCCACAAGCCAATGGGTCTGTCGAAGCTTTTAACAAAATCCTTGAGCATGCCTTGACAAAGGTTTGTAACACTAACAGGAATGATTGGGATCTTCGAATTCCAGCAGTGCTATGGGCTTACAGAACTACTTGCAAAATGTTGACAGGTCATACACCCTTTCGACTAGTTTATGGGAAAGAAGCTGTCATGCCCATGGAATACATTGTTCCCAGCCTCCGGATATCTGCTTTCACCGAGATGGATGATCCAGCCATAATCACAAAGAGACTGAAACAGATATTAGAACTTGAAGAGGATAGATTTGTCGCAGGCTTCCAACAACAGGTGCAGAAAGCTCGAGAAAAAGCATGGCATGACAGACACATCAAGAAGAAACATTTTCAGCAGGGTGATCTTGTGCTCCTTTATGACAGCAAATTCATGAAGTTCCCAGGAAAGTTTAAGACACATTGGAAAGGACCGTATGTAGTACAGAAAGTTACTGATGGGGGCGCAGTCCAGCTAGCTAAGTTAAATGGTGATATTTTTCCCTCTATGATAAATGGGAGCCGCTTAAAAAAGTACACGGACAGGCCAGGTACTCAGAATAGGAGGTAGCACCCAGCAAATAAGTGAAGATGCTCGTAGCATTATGGATTATCGTAGTCTGTTTTGTCTAAAAGGATGCGAAGCTACAGGTTGGTCGTAGGTCGCAGGGTCAGGCTGTGTCGGAGTCGAAGGGTGTCAAGGTGTGTCGCAGCCCAAAATGTGATGGATGGGACATACTGCATTCGGCGGCGCTAGCACGAGAGCTGCTCTCATTACTTGTCATAATGAGATTTTGGGAAAATCCAGCGCTGTGTGGAGAAGATTTCCGGAACTTCATCAGATTTGGCGTCATTACTACATCATGATGAAAAATTCCGCCTCGGGATTCTATAAGAAGCCATCTCGACCTGTGTTTTCTGTCTTAAGCACATCTGTGAGATATTCAGCCTGAACCATTTCGAACGACTGTAAAGTTCAGGAGCTAGTACGAGAAGTAAGGGACAGAGGTCTGCAGCACCTTCTGAGTGCTCTGCCAGTACAGCCTTACCTAGCTAAGTACATCGACAGGCAGGAGTTTGCTCTAAATTTGCAAAGACGGACAGGAGTTTGCTCTAACGTAGAGCAACAAAGGGCATGAGGCCTCGCAGAAAGACTCTGGGGAATCCCGCCATGCAATCTTTTGGCGTAGCAGAACCATGGCAGCTATATTCCTTCTGCAGTGGGACACGCAATCCCAGGGGACCCCAAAGTTGTAGATGGTCAGGCATCGGCAATTGGAGTGAAGGATGGTGTTGCAGGTGGATCGCGATGTCTTTCATCAGCAAAACTTCTGCAAAGGACAGAAGTAGGCAGCCGGCAGCAGCATGGAGAGCTTCAGCAAGCAGTACACTATGCTTCGTCAGCGGAATTCTGCCACTAGAGAAACTGAAGAGTGTCCCGGGACGGGCCACTAGTGAGTCTTAGGGGCCTGTTGGGGCACATACTCCATGTTTGGGTAACTCCGTGGTTAATTAGAAAGTTTGTAAGTGGAGTTACGGGTCAAAATAGTCTTAGGGGTGTCGGGGGAAGTTAAAACTCCTTTTTTGTAATAAAACCCTTGGTTGAAATCCAGGGTTTAGGGTTTTGGGTGCCCATGGTTTTGTAAAATTGCGCAGTATAAATAAGCGCTTGTGTAAAGAAGATAGGTTAGGTTTTATGAGGAAAGAAAGATTAAGGCGAAGCTAAGGTTGATTTTGTAAGGAAAGGTTAAGTCCCAGCTGTGTGCGTGGACGACCTCTGTAGCTGTGTGCGCAGAGGGTTTTTGTAAAGAGGATTGAGGAAAGACCTGCAGCTGTGTGTGCAGGGGCCTGCTGCTGTGTGCACAGCTTTTTAAGGACTGAAAGGATCTGCAGTTGAGTGCACAGATCAAACTGTGGTTTTGTAGCAAGTTGAATAGAACACAGTTTGTGGACGTAGCCCCTACACTGGGGGTGAACCACGTTATATCCAGTGTTGTGGTTTCTTGTGCTGTTTTTGTTTTTGTTTATTTTATGCATTAATAACTGTATACATCTGATAAGTTAGATCGCTGCTAATATTTAGCTTCGCTGTGAATTCCCTGTAGTGGGTTGAGCAAGTCACGACTGTTTATTTATCTGCGAAGTTGTATGTGAATGAATAGTAAAGCTTTGTAATTACTAATTAATAAGGTTATTAAAAGGCTAAGGTACAGTAATCCCCCTCTCTTCTTACAGAAACCTGATTCTGCGGTACCCCCATAGCTGTTTCGGGTGAGACTGCAACCTGCGCGCAGGTTGTTGCCGAAAGGGCCAAGTCTGTGGGTCTTTTGTTCGTGCGACATTAAAGGATTAAACCTGGGTCTGCCCTATTGCCCAACACTAAATTTTCCTTTGTTCTTGATGTGTAGGTTCAAAGGAGAATGAGAAAAGGGAGGGATGCCACTATAAGGGCAGCCCTAAATGATGGTTCAGTTGGATGTCACAAAGTATAACAGAGGAAAGCAAACCTAAGGTCTGTTAGTGTTGTGTGAAGGGCAGTCGAGAGGGAGGGAAGTCCCAACAAAGTTAGGGTATAAGCCTAAGGATAAGTCTGAGGGTTAGGAGGAGTTTAGGGTGGTAGAAAAAGGGTAGGAGTGAGGGTAGAGAATGGCCTTAGGAGAGGGTAGCAAGGGTTAGGAAAGGCCTGTTAGGTTCCTCAAGGTATGCTATGGATTTTAGGGAAGAATTAGGATTGTTTTAGGGACTTTTAGGAAAAAATTTGAGATTGTTGTATTTATAGGGTTCCCTATAATTCTGCCTTAGGGTTCTTAGGGCTTTAGAGGCTAGGTTGAATTTTTAGGGAAGGAGGCCGAAATTTTAGGGAGGCCAAAAAATGCAAAATGTTTTTTTTAGTGTTTTCTACACAAAAATGAGGACCTAATTATAACCCTAATTTTACCATCAGAATGCAAATTTACACATGCAAGTGCAATCTATGTAACCCTATACTAGGTTTTTGAAATAAAGAATGTGTGAAAACCAAGGGAAACTAACCCTAGCAAAATCCCTACCACAACCTAGGGCATCTAGGGAGGATGTCTAACCTAGAGAGGAAGATTTCATAGGTCAAACAACTAGCCTAGAAAAACTAAGGACTTCTTTAAACTTTGTAACATGTGTTGCAAATGTATCTTCATCCTTATGAAATGTTAGGATAGACTTGAGACAAAAGTGTGGTTTGAATTTGTTCAAGTAACTGAGGATGTTTGAGAAATAAAATGGGCCAAGAATACCCATATCACTTGCTTGAAAATGTTTGCTTCAATCTTCTTTTAGCTTTTTTTTAGTGGAGTCACTAGGACATGCCTGCCAAGTTAGCTTAACAAATATCACCACAGTATCAAAAGGAAAGATGTACCAGATTGATGGGGTATCCTGAATTCTTCATGGAGACGCTAGATACACCTGGCAGTTAGTCCTAAAAGCATATACAATCATGTACAATTATGACTCAAGGCTTACCAAAATGTCGTTCTTTCTCAGATAAGTTTCCTCATTGAATTTGAGGCAACGATGCCAAAATCTTAATCCTTTCCAAGATTCTTCTTTGTGGAGTCGCTAGGTAAGATATGCAAGATTAGTCTTCAATAATATTTCCAGAATATAAAAAAAAATTACCTCAATTTTCTTACCGAATATTATTCTTGCCAGGGGTGTGAATGACTCTTGCTCAATCGCTTCAAATTTTGAAATGGTCCCTGCCAACGACACCAAAATGTTAATCCTTGTCAAGCTTCTTCTTTGTGGAGTCTCCATGTAAGATCTACAAGATTAGTCCTTGATAATAATATTTTCAAAATACCCAGAAAGACTTGCCTTAATTTTCTTACTGAATGTCATTCTTTCCAAGGGTATGAATGATTCTGGATCAAATGCTTCAAATTTTCAAATGGTCCTTGACAACGGTGCCAAAATGTTAATCCTTTCCGGGATTCTTCTTTGTGGAGACTCCAGGTAATATATACAAGATTAGTCCTTGACAATAATATTTTCAAAATACCCAGAAAGACTTACCTGAATTTTCTTACCAAAAAAAGGTTCTTTCCAGGGTGTAAATGACTCTCGATCAACAACTTCAAATTTTGAAATGTTCCCCAGCAATGATGCCAAAATGTTACCGGTTGAAATGGAAGTCCAAACCACCAGTAAGCATGTGAGGGAAAAGTGACCACTTTCACCTTAGTCACTTTTCCCCAACTACTTCAGAAACCGAAGCCTCCTAGGGGAGAGCCCTAATTAAACTCTTGAAAAGAGACTAATCACCAAAGAATACCTCTTCTGAGGTTATTAGAGACCAGTGCCTTATTGGAGTCAAATACGAGAGTGAAATTGTCATTCCAAGTGTGTGAATGGGGTATCCTTCAATAATGAAAATTTTTCAATGACAAGCAATTCAACAACATCGCACTAAGTATCATTCAACTAATAACCAATTACTTTGCAAGGTGCAATGTTGTAAACAAACAACATCCACAAAGTATCCACCATAATTATTGATCAAGTATAAGAATTCATCATATCTCAAAAACACAAGTACAACAGTACATGCAGTGAATTATATAGTTACGACAACAATAGGTATATCATATACATTCATTCATCACACTTAAAACTTATAACAGTAGTACACACAATTGTGTTATTCAAGTGTCGATTCTTATTTATGTAGGCATGTGCACTTAGTTTCAATATATTAAAAATGTTGTAGATACCAGCATAACGAGTTAGTATAGCAAAATTGGACACTTGAAAAATAATGAACATCAATTCATTAGTTATGTATATACGTGCACTTTGTAACAACTAACAAGAGGTTTGAAATTTGAAAAGGTGTTGTATGTATCATTGGTACATGTTGGTATAACAACCATACATATTTAGTCATTAGCAACATTACAAATTTTAACAAATCTAAGGTTGAATGTCTATACGAGGACAACATTACAGTGGCTTTTTAGTCACTAATGGTTAGCAATGATATATATATATATATGTCATGATTCATAATCATTATTCATAGAAGCATTATAATGTTACTATATAAATGTAACCATACTTTGACATGCCGATTTGTGTGCTAACTGTGTGTGTGAAAATACATGGTCTAAACAATCCACTTTCCAGTATCAAATCCAAATGAACTAACCTTTCCTTTGTTGTTGATGTGTAGGTTCAAAGGATAATGAGAAAAGGGAGGGCTACCATTGTAAGGGCAACCCTAAATGATGGTTGAGTGGGCTGTCACAAAGTATGACAGAGGGAAGCAGACCTAAGGTTTGTGAGTGTTTTGTGAGGGCAGCTGAGAGGGAGGGAAGACCAAACAAAGTTAGGGTAGAAGCCTAGGGATAATTCTAAGTGTTAGGATGATTTTAGTGTGGTATAAACAGGGTAGCAATGAGGGTATTGAATGGCCTTAGGAGAGGGTAGAGAGGGTTAGGAAAGGTTTGTTAGGTTCCTAAAGGTAGGTTAGGGATTTTAGGGAAGAATTAGGACTGTTTTAGGGTCTTTTAAGGAAAATTTTGAGATTTTTGTGATTTTTGTATTTTTAGGGTTCCCTATAATTCCTTCTTAGGGTTTGTAGGGCTTTAGAGGCTAATCCAAATCTTTAGGGAAAGAAGCCGAAATTTTAGGGAGGCCAAAAAATGCAATTTTTATTTTTATTTTTAGGGTTTTCGACATAGAAATGCATATCTAATTATAACCCTAATTTTACCATGAGAATGCAAATTTACACATGAAAATGAAATCTATCTAACCCTAGATTAGGGTTTTGAAAGAAATAATGTGTGAAAACCAAGGGAAACTAACCCTAGAAAAATACCTACCATAACCTAGAGCATCTAGGTAGGATGGCTAACCCAGAGAGGAAGAGTTCCTAAGTCAAGCAACTAACCTAGAAAAACTAAGGAGAAACCCTAAGGCACCCTCACAAGGAGACATGCTTCATTTTGCTAAGGTGACAAGAATGAAAGGTAATGGTCTATCCTAGGCAAAAAGTGCAGCACTAGGGCTACCACTAAGAGTTGAACATGTACATCCACCGACATTCAAACAAAAATAGGAGAAGCCTAACCTTTTTGTGCTTGTTTTCATCCAAAAAATCAAAACATCACAAAGCAAAGAACTTCACCAAAGAATTACCAGAAAACGCTTGCACTAACCCATAAAAACTTCCTCAAGAGGAACACATCCATCCAAAGAGCCCTACCAAGGGTAAAATAAGCGCATAGTGTATTATCCCATAAGTTTTGTCTTAAAATGAAAGTGAGGAGATTTATTTATTTGATATCACACTCACTTTTTATAAAATATCTAGGCCTACATGCCTTAAAATAAGTCAACTTGAAATTATAAAATATAAACTTAAAATTAAAAGAAAATAATAATAAAATATAGCCCAAGGTAGGATACTTGGGGTATTTGTATCCCCAGGTTCTGAAACATGCTCAAATAAGAGAATCACTCCGAACGAAAGGGTGGAGTGAGCTGGGGGGAGGGTGTTACACCCCATATAACCCCTAGAATGTTGTAAAACCACTCAACGCCCTCCGTAGAGCATGAAAAGGCCTAGTATGGAGGATGAATTCCTCTGAGGAGATAGGGCTAGGGAGAGCAGGAGCCCACTGACTGAAGGGACAGGGAGGGTGCCTAAATGGATGTGAAGGGAGGAAAATGTCTCACAACTGAAGCAAAGGCCACCAAAGCACATAAACAAGATATGGAGCCATGTGACGCAGTGGTCAACCCTTAGGGGCCCTGGACACCAACCCTGAGGTTAAAAACCCCAACAAAGGGTAGTAAATAGTTCCATTAAGTCACGATACCCTTAAGGAGGGACCAAAGGGTCCAACCATGACCACCATTTCTCTATAACACCCCTCCTAGTCGAAACATTTGGCTCTCTTTACCTGGTGTACACTTGAAGGTGCGCCAGGTACATGTCAAACGTAACACTACCCAATGCCGATAGTGTGTGCACTAGAGAGTACAACCAAGTCCTTCACATTTAAACCATTTCTTGCAAAAGAGGACTTCATCCACTCCAATTTTGTAAAAGGCGGAGGAAGGTTTTCAAGTGCCTCATTCATGATCGATACAACTCTAGTGCATACATCCAGCACTAAGGAAACTTCCACATTGCTTTGTAATGATAATGTACACCTACCAAGATCCTATAGGAGAATTAGCATGGGTGGGGATCCATATGTAGAATTAAACTACCATGGCCTATTTAACAGATCCATCTGAGTTTAAAGAACCATTATGTATTCAGAACTACTTCATAAGGATATTATTTCTATTGAAAGGATAAATGATGAAACCTTATGAGTGTCAACACTGGCAGTGGCCAGGGTTCTAATACTCCTAGAGTGAAATCCATTGCTTCCATTTATATTTATTCATCTTCACCTCTTTCTCCCACAACCCTTGTTGCTTCTATGCACATAAAATCCAAAGCAATAACTGTCACGTCCCCATGCCTCCGATCGACAAGGAGGACGCGACTACAAGCTTCAATCACATGGGCTAAGAGTCCCATGAACATGTACAGGCAATAAAATTTGCATAAACAGAAGGCTGAAAGAGAATACATTGCAGTATAACATGCACAATTGCAACTGTTTATCATACACAGCTATATTTATTCATCATGCATAGTAGAATCCACATGCATTCACACAAGCATTCATTTTAGCATGTTCATCATATCATTAATAGTAAACAGGGTTGTAGGAGTAAAATGGACAAGATCAGTTATCTTTGTGAAGAAGTCGATCCACAACCAGCTACGTCACTGCAACGTTCCACCCAACCATAGGCTAGCGTGCTCCTTAATCTCTCAGCAACGCTGCCACCCCCGAACTGGGCATGATTCTCCAAGGAATAAGGGAACTAACAGGCTTAGACATAGCCAAGGGTATACAAAACACAGCCAAGCCAACACAATTGGGTTTATTAGGCCATCCAGGAGTTTGGAAAGGCTAATTGCTAAGATGGTGAGCTCATTACAGAGACAAGAACACCTACACCAGAGCTAGCCTGACCTCTAAGACACCCAAACACACCCAACACAAGGACTCAGTCCCTTCTATGCTACACAGTCCCTCAGGCCCTGCATTCCCTTCCAGTGCTATTCAGGGGTGATGGAGAAGAAGGCAAACCCTCTAGCTCTGTCTGTGTGGTTTCCAGCCACCAGGTTTATCAAGCAAAACTAAGCCCCCATCCCTGCTCCCATTACAGTCCGAAGACCAACCATTGCACTCAGGCAATCAATTTAGATATCACATCTTAAACCAGGGAAAACAACTTCAAACCATCTACAGCAGTCTCCAAACGTAACAGCAAACACATCTCATGGCTTGGGGAAATTAATAGCCCCCGAAATGCATCAATGGACGCGACTCACAACGTGGGGAAAACTCAACCCGTCCTTGGGCAATGAAGTCGCCGGGAAAACATACATAGACCATGCTGGGAAAGAGATTATAGTTCCCCATCCTGGGCATGAATGAAAACGACAATGTAGGACCCACGAATCAGTCCGTGAGGGAAGAATATAGCCAAACCATCCGTAGATCCGCAGAGGAAAAAAATACGTGGATAAAAACCAGGAAAATCCTGTGCGTGGAAAACAATCCGACCCTGTGAGGAATGAACAGACAATGGAGGTCATGCGTGAGGAAAAACAGCTCCGTTTTTTTCCGTGGATGAACAAACAACAGGAAGGATGCGAAAATTGGAAGTGCGTGAGCCTTCAGCACAGTCATGTAGAGAAGAAGATCTGCGTGAGAGGATGAACAACAAAATTGTGGGTAGAGTGTGCGTGTGGGTAAGGACTGACAGTCCTGCCACCCCACTTCCAAGACCATAACTGCCTCAACCACCAGCATCCTTTCTTAATGAAAGTGGTTGGAATAAAACAAAGGAAGAANAATGCAATAGGGTCAAAACCGGGGCATTACAATAACAGTGTAGGGAGATTATTTTATTTATTCCTCAAAGGGAAATTCAAGAAGTATAGAAATAATTTTCCTAGGTGAGATTATGATCACATGATTTTATAATCCCTCATGGCTCTACGAGATCCAAATGGAGTATATGTTGCTAGGATTGCAAGATTTATGGAGTAGAGGAACCAATCTCCCCCAAGTTTAAGGAAAAATATTAGTGTGAAGCTCAAGTGATTAGTCTCCCATGAAAAGATAATGAAGTTTTGTAATAACTACAGTTTGGCTCATCATGCCCACCCTTGGCTAATTATAGTAATGAAACCACTCGAGTGTAGAATTTATACACGAATTCAACTAAAACATATGCATCTTGATTACATATATAACTTATGATATATATTCTCCTCCTACACTCAATATCCATTTTATCCCAATTACATGTATAACCCCTGGTATATATTCTCCTCCTACACTCATCCATTTTAGGGTATGCCAAAAAAAAGGGAAGAGCGATATTTGATGCCTAGTTGTTTCCTTATTAACTAATGAATCACAATTGAAATGGAAGAATTTATAGTGGGTTTTATGCTATTAGAATATTTGTTACAAATAGTATTCCTTTTAATGTTAATGCAATATTCATAGAATTTCCTGTGATTTCTTTCAAATAAAAATGGAAATATGAGAAGGACAAACAATAGTGAGAACCAGTGGAGTGCCATTTATGGATTAAGAAAATGCTCCTAAGGATATATATCTAGAACACAAGGAGATTCAAGTTCCATTCCATGAGAGTCATGCACATCAAACTTTCAATCTTGTTATGATTATATATATTCTAAATTTAAAATTCACTAGTGTTTTCTTTCTATTTGTATTTGTTTCAACTAGTTGCATGACCTTACTCTAGAATTGTATATTATTCAATGAGTTATGTAGTATTGGGATACATTCAACCTATTTTCACAATTTATAATGAACTCATATTCTGGTTGCAATATCCATCACTTTGTAATATTTTTCATCATATGCATATCCCAGTAGAATGCATTCACTACTTTGAGGTTGGAAGGATTTCCTCTTGTTAGATGGAATTTTGTCCCATGCTTTGGTGACAAAAATAGTTAGATGTGAGATGTTGGGCTTATGTCCGATCATTGCTTCAAATGGAGTGACCCCAACCACTGAATTGTGAGGAACTCTCTTCTATATCTGTGAAGAACAGTTCGCTGCTTCAACCCAAATATATGATGGAATATATCTTTCTTCAAGAAGGCATGTATCCATCTATTTCAAGGATATATTCTTTCTCTTAGCTACACCATTTAGTTATGGTTTGTATGGGACTAAATGTTGCATTTGAATACCTATTAAAGAAGACAACTATTGGAATTCTTTTGATGTACTCTCCTCCATGATCTGATCTGAGTGCTTTGATCTTCTTCCCAAGAGTGTTCTTAGCTAAGGATTTGAAAGCTTTGAAGGTTTCAAACACCTCATACTTTTTATTAAGAACGTAGATCCAATAATACCTTGAGTAGTCATCAATGAAGGTTAGAAAGTATATGGATCCATTCATGGATGTTGTAGGAATTGGTCCTACGACGCCACTATGAACCAAATCAAATGTAGAGGCATCTCTTCTTTCC
Organism: Pseudotsuga menziesii; assembly: GCA_001517045.1. Classification (NCBI taxonomy): domain Eukaryota; kingdom Viridiplantae; phylum Streptophyta; class Pinopsida; order Pinales; family Pinaceae; genus Pseudotsuga; species Pseudotsuga menziesii. Next base: position 114,744 of record LPNX011198433.1, read on the forward strand.
TTCCCAACCTCATACCTTCACTTTGGATGTTTACCCAGCAAGCAACCATTGCAGGAAGCTTAAGAGGACTTGATGAGAGTCAACCCCTCAACCATCTCTTCATTGTGTAATTGCCGAAAATATTTGAAATTTAGATGGACAAATATTTCATTCCAAATTATGCTTGTATCATTAGCATGAGTCAATAGGGAACTTGGATATGAGTGAGGAAGAAAATGAAAAAAATCATATTCCTTGAAAGCATGATTTGGAGCTCCTTTTGCTATTAGATTCCTAGTAGATATGTCTAAGATCTCCCCTGAGTCAGGATCAAATATGATTCGCTTGGGTGATCCTGTATGAGTCATCTAATTTATAGAAAACAAATTTTCTACTAAGGAGGGAACATGGAGGACATTTTTTAACACTCCATGCTCAATTGATTTGAACCTTTCGCAACAGCTTGTATTTGAGATTCATCTCCCATGTATATTCTAGGATCAACTAGAGGAAACCATGTGGTTGAAGGTTCCAAAATAAATGATGAAATATTTTGATTGAGAGAAACTCGCCTTCAGTGCATGGCATCTCTCATGGTCTTCATTCGTGTTTTGAGGATCAACCTTCCTTGCACCTTCAGGAAGGGAAATATTGTTATGTTCAAGGAGTATAGACATTTGGTTTATTGTTTTCTTCATACATATGTTCTCTGGACCCCCCTACACTATGGAATGGGAGGAGTTTGTTCCTCGTCCCATGGGGTATGGATGAATAAAACTCATCTCCACAACACATGAGGCCATATTTCAAATTTGATGAAAGGAATGAGTGCATAAGAATAAACTTAACCATTTATGAATGAGTTTGAGTGAGAGATCCAAATCCATTGAAGGAGGAAGAAGGTAAAGCCTCATTTCATGTAGATGATGTGGAAATCTATACCTTAGAGAAGCGTTCCCCTAGGCGACTTAGTGCCTAGTCATAAAAGGGGAAAAGTAACATGACCCTTAGCATTCATTTCATGTGATATGAAGTTGAGTTTCACTTTATGAGATAAAAAGTAAATTTTTGATTATTTCATGAGATGTGGGTGAAATTAATTTTTATGTCAAGAAAAAGTGATTTTATCTCAACCATTGACCAGAAGCATCAAGATTCAATCTAGGCCCTTGTATTGTTGAGATGGTTCACCTACCCTCATTAATGAACAAAAATTCCAAGGTAAGCCAAAGAAGCACATTATTATTCATGAACTTTGGAGAAGAGGTTAAGAGAAAGAGGGAAGGAAGGGGAATTCATTCCCAAGAAACTGTACAACATAAAAGAGGGGCATGATACCAAAGGCAGGAGGACACAATTCGAGGAGGGTTTCATTAGAATTGAACGAGGTCGTAGAGGAATTAAATGAACCAATCTATACAGTTTGGATATCGGTAATGTACTATTAAAGGAGGGAACAATTTTTTATGCAATTAGGCACTTAATTCAAGGAGAAGTAATTGCATACTAATACTGTACATCTAGTCCATACTAAATCAAGGAAATTGAGGAGGAAATTTTCCTATTCCATACAATTTGTGGACATAAATTATGCCATGAATATTGATGCAGAGAAGGCGTTGATTTCGAGGAAGTTTTGGCATTATTTTCGAGGGTGACAATTAGTCATGATGATCAAGATAAGTTTGTGTGTTAATGTTGATAAATTTATTGGTGTTATAATTTATGATGAATATAAAAAATATCTCTCTCTCTCATAGGTTTTTGACATTGGGGTTTTTCTAGGGGCATTTTCCCAAAATTCATTGTGTCTGGATTTTATTGTGTGTGACATTTATTTATGCTTAGTAGATTTTAATTACTTCATGTGTTTCATGTTCAAAATTTTGTTTATGAGATAAAACTTTAATTTTCAATAGTCAAAGGAAAATGGGTTTGGAAATTAAACAAACAAGTTTTGTGTGACTTGAAACCGGGTTGGGGTAAGGAAATATGTTGCATGGTATCAGAGCAAGATTAAAGATCAAAGCATAATTCACCAGGAATATTTTAAGACATGCATAGATTTGTTGTTCACCAAGAAAAGTTTTGGACTTGCATTTTCATTGTGAAGGTTATGGATACATGCATGAGGTTTGAGGGATGATTGGAATGAGGCTGCTAATTTATGTTCATGGAAAGAAAATATTGTTTTTATTTTGTAGGAGTGTGAACTATAGGACATTGTGAACAACACTCAAGCTTATCCCATGGAATTTCCGACATATGAAACAACAAAGGAAACCTATGAGAAAAATATCATCAAGGCTAAGAGATTTATTCTTAATGCAATTAAGGACCATGTGATCCCTCAGAAAACCTGCCAGATCTGACTAAGTTGGATCTGAGGACCTGATAAAAGAAAACCCTATCGACAAAGATCAATCCTTTGATAAATCCATGCAAGGATCAATGAGAAAAAATGAAAAAATGCCACTTATTACAAATTTCAAACTAATTCTATCTACTTGTCATCGAACCCTATCCATCTAGAACTTGATTACAAGGCAATATAACTCATCACTAAATGAACTTTGAGCTGGATATTAAGCTGATTCATTATTCAATGAAATTCAAGTTGGATGCTCCTACATCATATTCTTGGGGAAGAAAAGAAATTTTCGTTAAGTCTTCAAGAAGTACATTATACTTGGAAATTTCTTGCTCTGTCATCTAGGCTGCATCTTCAGTAGGTTGATTTCTCCATTTCAACAGGTATTGAAAGAAGTTTTTGTTCATGATCTTCCTTAAGATTCTTTTGTCAAGGATGGCTTCAATCTGAGGTTGTTCGTTTTGTGGAATTTGTCCTTGCCAATCTATAGATGGATAATATCTATATGAAGTTGCACCATCTGGTTGGATTCCTGCATCTCTAAAAGGATACAAATTTGAAACATTAAAAATTGGTGAAATCTGAACTAGGTTAGAAGGAAGTTCAATTTGATAAGCATTTGCAGAAAACTTCCTTAAACATTTTCAGGGTCCAATCTTTTTAAGCTTCAATTTATTATAAGTTCCTTTAGGGAACCTTTCCTTTTTAAGATAGGCCATCACTAACTATCCAATCTGAAAATTCACTTCTCTCCTCGTTAGGTCTTCTCTCTATTTATACTTCTCCGCACTTTCCTGTAATCTCTTCTTGATGTTTTCCTGTAGCTCATGCATACTAATTGCAAAGTATTCACCCTCTGCACTTTTCTTTTCCCATTTTCCCAAATCTCTAAGTTCATATACACCTCTTGGATGCATCCCATAGAAAATTTGAAAAGGACTCATACATGTACTTCTATTGGGTAAATCATTGTATGTGAACTCAGCCTGAGCCAGAGCTAAGTCCCACTGTTTTGGATGTTCATACACCAGAATTATCAGTATATTTATGAAGCTCCTATTTACCACTTTAGTCTATCCATCAGTATGAGGGTGATAAGAAGAACTAAAACTGAGATTAGTCCCCAATTTCTTCCATAGAGTTCTCCAAAAGTGACCAAAAAATTTTGTATCTCTGTCAGACACAATACTCAAAGGCAAACCATGCAACTTTACAATTTTTGAAAATAATAGACTAGCAATGTTTGTTGCATCATTAGTATTTTTGCATGAAATGAAATGAGCCATTTTGGAAAATCTATTTACTACAACATAAATTGAATCATGACCTCTTTGAGTTCTAGGTAAACCTAAAACAAAATCCATGCTTATTGAATCCCAAGGCCTAGTTGAAATAGGTAATGGTTGATACAATCCTGTGTTCTGACTTCTCCCTTTTGCATGTTGAAATAATATACATCCTTCAATAAATTTCTTCACATCATGCTACATATTTGGCCAAAAATAAAAGTTACTCACCAAAGAAAAAGTCTTGTCTTTCCCAAAATGTCCTAAGAGACCTCCACTATGATTTTCTTGAATTATTTTTTCCCTCATTAAACATCTTGGAATACACAAATTACTGTCTTTGAACAACAATCCTTCCTGTATCATATAATCTAACCACTAGAAACTATTATGGGCAACTGGATTTTCACAAGCAACATAAATATCCTTGAAATCTACATCTTCTTTATACATAGCAATCAAATTTTCAAATCCCAAAGTACTAACCTTCACTTCCTACATTACCAAACTTATCCCAGTCAAAGCTTCCAACGATCCCTCCCTCCCACAACTAACTGAGCTGTCTAATTAGCTGTCTAACGGTGAAATTGATCTAGCATAACAAGGTAATCCCTTCTTTGGCCAGATCTTCCAACCTTTTCATTCACTAGAATGCCTACCTAGTCACCAACAACTTTATTAGACTTACCACTCGTATGTTTGATAATGAAGGTAAAGTTATACAAAAATTATACCCATTTAACAAGCCTCTAATTTAATTTACGCTGGTTGTTGATGAACTACAACGAATGATTGTCATAATACAAAACAAATTCCCTAGGCATTAAATAATGTCTCCACTTTTTAAGAGATTTCACAACAACATATAATTCTTTATCATACGAAGAGTACCTTTTTTTAGCTTCATTCACCTTTTCACTGAAATATGCCACTGGCCTCTGTTCTTGACTTAAAATTGCTCCCAGTGCTACTCCACTGGCATCTATATCCACTTGAAACACTTTATCAAAATTAGGCAAAGCCAAAATAGGCTTCTCAGATATTTTCTTCTTCAATAATTTAAAATTTCTATCTTCTACTTTAGTCCATTGGAAAGTCTATTTACTTCCTCTAAAAGTATATATTAAAGGTGCACAAATCTGACTAAAATTCTTAATGAAATTCCTATAGAAACTAGAAAGTCCATGAAAACTTCTTACCTCATAAGCATTCTTTGGAACTAGACAATTTAAAATTGCTTGCACTTTATCAGAATCCATTTTCAGTCCTTCTTCTGAAACCACGAACCCCAAGTAGACCAATTCTTTTTTTAGGAAGCCACACTTCTTCAAATTTATCAACAACTTTTCCTTCTGCAAAGTCCTCAACACCAACTTAAGGTGCCTTAAATTCTCTTCTCTGTTCTGACTAAAACTTAGGATGTCATCTAGATATACTATCACAAATTTTCTAGTAAATTCTTTCAAAACCTCATTCATTAATCTCATGAAAGTACTAGGTGCATTTGTAAGCCCAAATGGCATCACTAACCACTCATATAGACCATCATTAGTTTTAAATTTTTTTTTCCATTAATCCCCTTCCCTTATTCCAATATGATGATATCCATTTTTGAAATCAATTTTTGAAAAATATTTTGAACCACTTAAACAGTCCATCAGATCATCAATTCTGGGTAAAGAAAATCTATACCTGATAGTGATCTTGTTGATTTCCCTGGAGTCAGTACACATTCTCCACCCACCATATTTCTTTGGACTTAGAACAGTGGGCACATAACAAGTACTCAAGCTCTCTTTCACCAATCCCTTCTCCAATAACTCCTGTACTTGTTGTTTGATTTCTTCATTTTCTAGAGGGGTTAATCTGTATGCTTCTTTGTTAGGTAAAGTTACACCAGGTATTAAGTCAATGTGATGACTAATAATTATTATAGGATTTAATTCATTTGGAAATTCATCCACAATAATGTTAGTATACTCATCAAGTGAAGTTTTAAATTCATCTAGAAAATCATCTAAATCTGTAGAAGTTAAAATTAGCTTTGGCTTACCAATAACAGAAAAATGTAGATCCTTTTCTTTCTGAACTTCCTGTAACAATTCTTTTCGAGACATCAACAGAATGCTTGATCTTGAAATTCCCTGAACCTTTTCATCTTCCATGGGTGACAATGTATCTCTCTTCCCATATTTCTCCAAAGAATAAGTATTCTTCCTCCCATCATGAAAAACTTTCTTGTCATACTGCCATGGACTCCCTAAGAGTATATGGCACACATCCATAGGAATTATGTCACACAATATTTCATCCTTGTAAGTACCAATCTAGAAATCCACATTACACTGCTCATTCACCAAGAGTCGATGTCCTTTCTGTAACCAGGACACTTTATAAGGAGTGGGATGCTTCATCCTCTTCAATCCTAGCTTCTCTACCATCTCTGTGGAAACCAAATTATCAGTTCTACCACTATCAATAACCATTTTACAACTATTACAGCTGATTTTACCATACATGGTTGATCACACTTTTATGGCCTTCCCTGTCCCTCTGCAGACTCTTTGGACCCCATGGACTATTTCTATACCTTTGATGTTTCCAAGATCATCCCTTAAAACATTCATTATTTGTTGTACGTGAATTTTAATCCCTTTCTCGCATATATATGCGGATATTACCCTTAAACCCGCGTACATCGGGATATGTGCATAAGGAAAAATATTTTTGGAGTTTTCCTTGATGTGGATCTGAGTCACTTGTCTCTTGGAATTCCATATGCCTCTAGATCACTCGGATTTGACCTTCCATTACCCCATTGAAGAACTTTATAAGGAACCCTTTGGATACATTGAAGAGGAGGAATTCAAGAGCAAGAAAACTATAGTCCATTGTTTTCATAGCTTGCTTGCACTTGAGTCTGCATCCCTTTGTCCCTTGGAGCACTTAGTTTTCTTACCAATCTTTCCTTTGCTTGTGAGATTTCTATCAAGAGATGGAGGATTGATATGGTGGAGGCCCAGGTGGAGGACTCAGTTTCTCCGGTTTGCAGATGTGCCGACAGAGGTTGTCACCTATGTAATCTCTAATTTATTTAATAGAAATATCTTTTCATGTCCAATGATGTGCATTTAAATGAATATTGAATCCATGGATTTGTTTAATTGCTTATGTATCATTGATTATATATGCTAGAGTAGGCCTAACACTATATCATATAGCATGCTTGCCTTGTTACTGTTGTTGAGAGTAAATTGCTAAAGCAAGTGGGATTGGTAAAAGCTCAATGGGGATCTACTACAACCGTCCAGAATAAGGTATGTGTCGAGATCCTTTAGAGTTATATGTTGTATTTATCTTGCATATTGGGAAGGGATTGATTTCTTCGGTTTCTCTATCTGTTGTGGTACACCCCAAGCCATAGGAAGTTTTCTCCCTAACGGAATTGGTGACCATACTAGGGAGGTTCCTAGTTATTTTTATTTGGGGGTTTTCGGCATTCAATGTGCTTCTATTGCTCTGATTTCTCTGTTTCTGTGTCGGTTTTGGGGGCATGATTACCCAGTAGTATCCTGGAGAAGTAAATTTTGTCTCAGCTTGTCCATTTACCTTATTTTTCTATCTTTTTCTTCTTGTACGCAGGTTTTTCTTTTATAGTCACGTGTACATGCGGGTTTTCCTGGAATAGTCACGTATGTACATAGTTTTATTGAGAACAGTCATGTATTCCCTGACTTTGATGCTTCTAGAGTTTGTATCTCCCCTCTGTTTCTAACCAGAGACTCTTTTTTATTTGATTTTTGAAAAATGTTCTTGTCATTTCATTTTTGTTAGGTATAACTCCCGATTGACTATCTATTCCAATGCAAAAGCCTATACTTATACAAATCTCCTGGCGGTTGGGTTTCACCTTCCGCTCAGCTGGTTT
>LPNX011198440.1:0-55055 GCA_001517045.1 Pseudotsuga menziesii
CAATGTAGGATTACGCACCTGATAAGCTCGATTGAGTTGGGAAACAACCAACTAAGAATCCAAACGGACTTCAAGCTGGGTGATGCCTCGTGACAAAGCATCCCATAGGAGCTCAATTATAGCCCTATAATCAGCAACATTATTAGAAGCAGGACCTAGACAAGCGCCTCCCGTGGCAACAAGCTGTCCTGAGGGGGAATAGATAACCCATGCTACCGAAGCCAGGTTACAAGTGTGACGGCTGGCGCCATCAGTGAAACCTACATGCATCTCGGAAGACATCTGCAACAACTAGCAGATAGTATAAAAAACGAAACTGACAACCTAATGTACATAAAAATACATACACTAATATACAAGAAAAAGTGCTAAGCCTAAGCGTAGTACTTCTTTAGGTAGAGCCCATTTCTAGGCTCAGGCAGCTTATTCCCATCATAATCCACTAATTCATATGCGCCTTTACTCAAAACTTTAGACACGACATAGGGTCCTAACCACATGGCCTTGAATTTTCCTGCCCCCATAGGTTCTTTATCTTGGTCCCAGAGCAAGACAAGTTCCCCTTCAGAGAAAACCCTAGGTTTGACCGTTTTATCATATTGAGATTTAACCCTATTTTTATGAGCCTGATTTGCAGTCAACGCATCTCTACGTTGTTCATCAAGGTGTTCTAAATGGAGCAACCGTTCCCCAGTGGAGTCGCCAGTTCTGTTGTAAGGGATTATGCACCTAATAATCGTAGGTCGGGGGTTACCAACATACTCAAACACTTGCAGACAATTGACTTCTAAAGTACAGAATAGGAAATAGGAGGGTTAGAAGAACTTACTCGTTAAACGAAGTTCGATCCTTGCTATTCCTCTTCTAATCTGCTCCACTTCCAAAGTCTTCAAGGCTCACTCCTCTTTCACCTGTTCAGAGACAATCTTCCAGATATAGAGTGATTCATATATATATATATACTAGCAGGTTAGATAAATCAAATATGAAATACTGAAGCATAAACAATTATCAAACCAAGATATATGAGACACATGTGGAAGAAGTAATCTCTTTATTATCAATAATGAGAAATTTCAGAGTACAACCAAACGTCTGAGACAAGGACTACTCTGTCACCAAAGGATTCTGAGTTTCACTGCTCCAAAGACTTCTATGAACAATCCACCATCATAACTTTGCTCTCCAAGTGTAAGTGCCTACAACCCTCCCAAAGGTCTGTATTTATATGGGTGAAATAAGGCAGTTCTCGAAGGTTGGGGAAGTTGTAGCAGTTAGGGAGATTAAGTAAAATGACTTAACTAAACTCCCATTAGCGTGTGTTTTTATGTTTTCATGTTAAGAAGCACATTCGCGGGTATATAGTAGAGCAACCCGCGAATGACTCGCGACTCTGTATAAGCGCAACCCACGAATACATGGATTCGCGACTTGCTGTAAGGGAGACTCGCGAATGATGTGCGAGTTGTCCATAATGAGAGTCGCGAATACATCCTAACATGGTAAAAATGGCAAAGTAACTAGCTAGATGAAGGTAGAATGTATTTCATAACAAGCCAAGCTATAGTGTTATGGGCAAACCTCTATCCATAAGTGTCCTTTTGTGTGCCGACATGAGGGATATCAGCACTCGGACGGAGAGGTGCCACTCAGGTGTATAACACCTGTGACAAAGAGAGAGCCCTCTCTGACTATATAAACTAGAATACAGTCTAAATATTGGTTTGAAATGGTTACCCTAGTGATTCTCCTACCACAACCATAGGAAAATTATTGGGTGATAACATCTTGGCGTCGTTGTCGGGGACTAATTGCTATTATCTCCTCGAGGAAATGACATTGTTCTAGTTCTGCGACCTCGTTGAGAATTCGATCCTAGACACATGTTGGTTGTATATGCTCTGGTGACTCCACTCAACTATTTTGAAAGGTGACTCCACTGGGAAATACTGATGACCATACTAGGGAACGAGGGTTCAAATCTTCCCTGGGTATGAGCTACAGAGTTGCAGATTTGATTGTTGATGGTGAACAATGGTAAAACGTCAAGAAGGCTGTGCATATTTCACCTGGTGAATCCATCTGCAAAGAATCCATTCTTCGTAATGTTATATGGTAGCTCCACTGTCAAAGGGTTACAAAGTTTGAGGAGCTGATTCAGTTTCTTCATCTTCAAGATGAGTTCTATAGTTGTAAGGTATGCTCCTATGAATCTTGCTCACATTCATGGTTTTCCAAATCGAATAACTAATGTAGATTGGCAAGCATTCCTTCCAAGATTCAAAGATAAAAATGGTGATGATGTTGCCCTTCATTTGTTTAGATTTCATAAGCATATACATAATCTGGGGGTTGAATTGCATGTGGATTCTTTAATGAAAATGTTCATGGTTAGTTTAGAAGGAAATGCAAGGTCATGGTATGAGGGATTTCCATCAGGGATTTTATATTCCCTTAGAGACTTTCATAAATCATTTCATGAACATTTTAAAGATCAATTTCCTTCTTTGATGCTAATTCAAGATTGTTGCACGCATGATAAAGGGTTCATTGAAAATTTGAAAGACATATACGGTGAGGATCAGTATATGGATGAAGAGATTTTAGAAATTTTACATGAATGCTCATCTCAAAAAGGAATACAAAGCAATTTCCATGATCTTCAAGAAAATATACAGCCGTTGGTAATGTCTTCCTTGACTGAAGTTGACATAAGCCAAAGCTCTGATTCAACCAGCTATATCTCTTTTTTCTGAAACTGATGATAGTTTGCAGCATTCTTGTCAATATTTGTGTGTCCAAGAAGGAATTTGGGAATGTCACTCAGATTGTCCCTCATATCAGTCATCTTCTGAAATTTTGTTACAAGAGGAGAATGCCCATGTTCAATTAGAAATCACCATGTTGCAACAACAATTTCATCAAAGACATAATATGTTTTATGAAGAATGCAATTAGCCCGTTTCAAACTCTGTTAGTGGTGGTTTTAAAGAAAATATTGGCCCACATGTATATGATGAGCAGGAAGGTGAGAAGGAAGGCGATGTATAGGAAGAGGTTCATCTTATTTTTCTTTATGAAGATTGCAATCAGCATGCTGAAAATAACTATTTGTCATTGTGTTTTTCCACATTTGAATATTTGAAACAAAGATTAAGAGCCTCTAAGCAAACACAGAAACTTGAGGATATGACATTTTCAGAAATAGATAATGAAAGGGGCAAGCAGCCATGCCATCAATTCCAACCTGTGAGGAGAACAACAATTTTCCATGGAGGATTAAATTGCCAAGAAGAAGATAAGGATTAAAAATGGGATGTTTCTTTACGTTTTTTAGAATATATTTTTTTATGTCAAGAATAAATTATTTTGCTTGATGAACATAATGATATTTCTTTTGAAAAGCATAAAAAGATTGAAGTTGTGAATGCATAAATTTTACATCAAGTTGTTGACAACCCATTTGAAAAGTGTCATGAGCATTCCTTGCATGTTTCCTTTGAAGAGCAGTTTGGCAAGGTGCTAGAGGAGTTACAGTTGGAGCAGCCTTGTCATGGAAAACAAATAACAAAAAAAATTGAAGGTTGTCATGATCCAGTAGTTGAATATGTGGAGAAGCTTTGCAGTGGGAATGATGGGTTATGTGTGTACAGTAAAGATCAATTCCTTTATCATAACCCTTTTCCATTAAGATCTTTATTATTGTTTTTGATCAAGCATGAGGATAAAGTTTGTTTATGGGGTCATTTGCTTGATTGGATTCATTGGAAGTCAGAATTTAATTGATTGGGCATTGGTGCTCAGTAAGTGAGGTATGTAGGTGTGAATAAGCTCGACGTGGCGAGCATTTCTTTAGCAATTATTTCAGTTTGTTTTCAGTATCAATTTAGTTTTTGTTTTCAAAGCATGTTGAAGATTTCAGGAAAAGATTGGGACCATCCCAATGGATCAAGCACTTGGTCTACGAGGTTCTTTGCTACCTCATAGGGAGGATAGCATCCCCGAGTTGGAGCCGATGTTAGAAAATGTGCTAAAAATTAAAGATTTTTACATATGCATCTGCACTAATTCCTCTACAAAAGGATAATCCAGTGAAAATGATGGGTAAGGTCGAAAAATTCCCATGTCATGTAACCTGAGTGAGTGCTGATGCAGGTTCTGAAGGATCCGTTCTTGGTAGAAAGTGAAGAAAACAGTAAAAATCCTTAGGCGTAACCTTGGAAAGGAGCTTGTTATGAAAAAACTGATCAAAGTTAAAAGTTGACTGGAATGGATGACCTGGATGCATAGCTAAGAAAAATCAAAGGCCAAAAATCATTTTCGCCAAAAGAAAAAATTGGGAGCGAAAAAGTGGAAAAGCCAAAGATTCAGTTGTGAAAGATGGTAAATCTGACTCTCGCTTTCCGCAGTCTGAGATCCGATGGTCAAGGATGACTCCAGGATAAATCAACGGTCCAGGAAAGACGGAAATCGAAAAAGGGCCAAATTTGGTTATAAAAGTTGCTAAATCCGCCTTCCTCTTTTTGCTATTTTATGGAAAGGAAAAAATGGAAAGCGGAAGATACAAAATTTGGTCATAAAAAAGTTAGAATCCCACTTTCCCCGATCCGCAAGATCGACGATCTGGAAAGTTTCCACCAAATATCAACGGCTTGGAAAGGAATAGAAAGGCAGAAGTGAAAATACAAAAATTTGGTTATGGAAAGTTGGAATTTTGCTCTCCGCTTTCCGCCTTCCCATAAGATCTACTATTCAGAGAGCTTCTACATATATCAATGGGCCAGAAGGGAGCGGAAAGGAGGAAAGTGAAAATATAGAAAATTTGGTTAAGAAAAGTTGAAATCCTGCTTTCCACTTTCCGCCAGCTCGCAAGATCGACGATTCAGAGAACTTCCGCACAGATCAACGGCCCAGAAGGAAGCAGAAAGGCAGAAAGCAGAAATATAAAAATTTAGCATCATGAAAGCATAAATCCCGACTTTGTGATCATGGTGAATCTGCCATATCAGAATTTGTTAGGATTTTATGTGTGCAGGATTGATTCCGGATTTCTGTAATTGAATTTGGCTCTATTTTGAGGTTAGTCTCAGGATCCCTTGACTCTATAAATGTAATCTCAATAGAGGAACAAAGAGAAGTTCGACATTCATATTTTGAAGCCTCTTTGTTTGGTTTTGTAGCTTTGCAACTTTCTTGGAAGTAGTAATGCAAATTATTTCATGAGTGTCTGAGATTCATCATGGTGTTCAATGTTCGGTCTGTTCTCCCCTATTTGCTTCATTTCCATGTTGTGTAGTTTATGCTTATGTGTTTCTAGTTGTATGCAAGGAATTTGTTCTTTGTTTAGCATTGCATGCATCAGATAACATATTTGTTATGTGTTTATGATAAATGTCTTGGAATTCATTCTCTGTTAGATGCTCCATTTGAGTTATTAGCCTTTATTGTTGTTTGTGCTAAAGGTGGTGCAAGAGATTCATCCACAGATAGGTGCCTCTTGCTTCATTGGGCTTCTTCTCATTTCCCCCTCCAATCTCTCAAAGATATTTTGTTGGATACTAACACCTATTTTGCCTCGGACTACGAAGGTTATCATTGGTCATTATTTGTTGTAAGTCCTTGACTATTTCAGGATTTGACACCATTTCCCAATGGTATTTTATATTTGTCTGTATTACACTCTTTAAAACCTCAACAACCCTTCCCCTCAAAAGTCTATCCTTCTTAATGCTTGTTTAAAGCCAAATGTGTATGTGAATTGTTCCTGTGACAAAGAGAGAGCCCTCTCTGACTGTATAGGCTAGAATATAGTCTAAGGATTGGTTTGAAATGGTTACCCCAATGATTTTCCTACCACAACCATAGGAAAATTTTTGGGTGATAACACCTGATACACTCGAGGCCAGACATTTACTATGCAGTTAGCATTTTGAGTCGGCTCATGACTGATCCTAGACACAAACACTGGGTTGCAAGTTGGCATATTTTGAGATACCTCTACGATACAATTGCTTATGGACTCAAGTATGCTTCCAATGGAGGAGTGTTATTGCTTGGATATATTGATTATGATTAGGGTAGCAACATTGTTGATCAGAAGAGCAATTTTGGGTATTGACTCAGTTTGGGTTCTGTTATGATTTCATGGTCTAGCAAAAAGCAGGGTTTAGTTTACTAGAGCACTATAGAGGATGAGTAAATTTCTGCTAGTATTGCTTGCAGAGAAGCAGTGTGGCTGAGAAATCTACTTGGAGGATTGTTCGGTGAAAAGATAGAGCCTACAATGATCAGGTGTGACAACCAGATTTGTATAAAGATCTCTGAAAATCTTGTGTTTCATGACAAGTCAAAACACATAAAAATGAAGTATCACTTCATTCGACACATGGTCCAGAAAGGTATTGTAAAATTCAGTACATAGGTATTAATGAGCAGACTGCAAATGTGATAACAAAACCTCTATCTGTATGAATTTCAGACACTTCTGAGATATGCTTGGGATGGTAGAGAATGTCTCTCTCACTGAGAGGGAGTGTTAAATGTACACCAGCAGGATTCATTCTCCATGAGATTTGTGTTGTATCAAGTTCAGAACTTATGTTGTATTCATTTTAGAGACCTCTCCATGAGACTTGTGTTGTATCAAGTCCAAAACTTATGTTGTATTAATTTAAGAGCTTATGTTGTATCAAGCTAGGATGTTGAGGTCATGAGAGATGCATGTACTATGATATTATGTTGTATTAAGATAAGGATCATGTGTTATATCAAGGTTAGAGACTTGTGCTGTATCAAGTCCAGAACTTATGTTGTATTAAGTTCATGGGTATTGTGTTGTATCAAGACCATATGACTTGTGTTGTATCAAGTCATGAGGATATACTATGTGATGTATGGCTAGTCATGGTCACCAGGTTCTATAAGTCTCCTTTGCTGATTAGCTACCCATAGAGTGATTTACTTTAGCATATGAATATATGACCCGAGGTAATACATATGATCATAGGTTGGAAACAATTCTTTTGTGTATGATATGATAAAGATGATTAATTAATTAAATAGTCATGGACCATGAAAAAATAATTAATGATAAATGAGATGAGCATAGAGATAGAATAAGGATTCAAATTGCCAATGTCAAACCTCCAATGAACTCGAATTGCAAAGACATCGGTTAAAGTCTAAGGTGTGGAAAACAAGTTTCAGCTAATTAAGGAATATACTCCTTGATTTATGCAAAGTGGTTGTTGTGGACGGAACTAATTGTGAAGCACTAAATACATTCAATTGACTCCTAACTAATGGCCAAGCAATTAGTTATTCAGTTCATTTTAGTTCAATTCAATCAGTTAACATTCAGTTAGAGGCAGTCAACACCAGTGAATTAATGGAGGGCACATATCTTCTACATTGATGATAATTTCAAGGTGACAACTTGGCACCAAGTCAAGAAAGGTGCAATAGGTAGTGCACACAGTGTTCACAGTTCCC
The DNA here is from genome assembly GCA_001517045.1 of Pseudotsuga menziesii. Lineage (NCBI taxonomy): Eukaryota > Viridiplantae > Streptophyta > Pinopsida > Pinales > Pinaceae > Pseudotsuga > Pseudotsuga menziesii. The sequence continues at coordinate 7,492 of LPNX011198440.1, forward strand.
AAAAGGCATGCGACTATTTTCTACCTCTCTTTGTATGACTGAATAATCTTATTATTAGAGTGTTATGCACTTGGCAAGGCTATGACAGTATTATGAGTGATTTCTATTCTCTAGTGATGCTTAGATATATCTTATTGAGCAATCTGCAAGTGTTGTAAAATCATTCCCTGTCATTATCTATCATACTCAAAGGATTGTTTGTTGGGTTTTTCATCCTCCAGATTTTGGAGGGTTTTCCCAGGGTACATCATGTGTCTTATGGATTGAATAATTTGTGTGTTTGAATTTTTTATGAGATCTACATGCACTGGATTTGTTTATCAAATATTTTAAAGTTAAAATATCTTAAATTTTGCTCAAATATTAACATAAAAAAAATCCTAGATATCTTTATCAATGTCACACGAGGTTGGATAAATAAACAAAAAAGATAGTTATATGGGTGGAACATCTCATTTTCCTCCATTCATTCCCTTGCAGGAATTCTAGAATTTTCCTAGGATATGAACTAGCATTCTTTCAAATTCCTAGAGATACCCATTCTCTTAGGAAATGTTAAGGCCCTTGATTCAAATGAAGTTCAAGATAAATTCAAGAAAAAATTTAATCAATGGGGAGCTATATGGATGTATCCAATAGGTAGGATTGTTATAATAAAGGTCATCCTTTCTACCCTTCCTTTGTATTAGTGCTCTACCATGCTTCCTCTAGTAGGAATGATTTCTAATGTAAGTTCAATGATCAAGAAATTCCTCTAGAAAGGAGGTAAGACCAGTGGAAAAAAATTCCAGTTGGTGAATTGGAACACAATTATTGCTGCTCTTGAAATGGGGGTTATTGAAATTAAAAACCCAACCTTGATGAACAAAGCCACGGGAGTTAAATTACTCTGGAGACTGGTCTCTAAATTTTTGAGTTTGTATTAACTTCCATTTACAGAAGTGCACAAGTGAAGTATATTGTCTCGAGTCTTTGCTTATGTAAACTTCGAATTTCGGAAATGGGTGAAGTATAAAGTGCACAAAGGATCAAAGGATCCAGGGTTTGAAGTAACTTTAGATGGAATGAAACACATCAGTGATATATGAAGGTATGCAATGAGAGATAAAGGTTATGGCGGTGTGTTTTTTGGTTGAATAATGGCAATGGATACAATTCTAAACAGATTATTTAAGTATGTGAAAGCAAGAATTGGACAATGTACAACGACTAAAGAGCTATGGGATAAGGTACAAAATTTCTACATGGATAATGAATTCATTGAAACAAATGAAGAGCCAGATGTAAAAGGTGAAAGTATCTCATATAATGAAAATGACAACAACATAAAGGATTCCCTTCTCATGGCTAAAGATGAATCATATGAAAATGAAGAACATTTTGAAACCTATTGCTCATATAATGACTATGGAAGTGACTTAGATAAAGCATTGATCACAAACTTGGATCATGAAGTGTATCCCCATGAAAACAAATATTTTGAAGTCAAAGAATAGGCTAATCTTAAAAAACAACTAATTTGTGCTCTAAATAAAATCAAGAAGCTCAAGAAGAAGAATGGGTTTCTAGAAGAGATGCTAGAAGAATCAACAAAGACATGTTAGACATGAATTTAGAAGGACTACACCACAAAGAGGACCATTTTCTCTCATGTCTTTGTTAGTATTCTCTCTGGTCTCTGTTAGTCGATGCTTCCAAGTCTTATGTCATGCCGCAAAATATTCAAGGGTAGTCTCTTGTTGAGTCAAAAATTTAAACCTCTTTTCTATATTAATCCTTGAACCAATATTTCAACTTGCCTATACACCTTGTGTTAGTTCATACTCATATGATCTATCATCCAAAGTCATATTTGCATATCAATTTCATGTCAATGGTGGGGGACACATCATGGCCCTCCTTTTGATGAGTCTGCCCTTGTCGACATCAACACATTTTCCAAAATTTAGACTCAGAAACTACCAAGTACCTTGAAGCCTACATGCCTATATGGGAGGTCTTCTTGCCTTCAACAATAGGTTTACATTATTAACCTCCAATTGAGTGATTTTGAGAATGCTCGACTTCAACTCATCTATTCACATTTGTTAGAATGTACAATGATACCTTGGGATTCGTTGTCATCAGTCATGATTTCCCTCGCACTTGTTAACAATTTACATCATTGATCGGTAATCAAGTGGTTCCTATCATGTTTGACCCCAAATCCTTTTATTCACATGGTTAGGATCGTATATGTTGCAAGTATGGTTTGAAGAGCCTGGGGATCCTTTGTATTTTGTACCTAGGTTGCGATGGAGATTGATTACGTAGATCCACACTGTATTGGTCGATGGCTATGTTATGTTTACCACATAGATCCACACTGTATTAGTTAGTGGCTATGTTCTATTGGTTTCGTAGGTCCACATTGTATTGGTAAATGACTACGATTTGCATGGTGATGGGCCCACTCTTTGTTTTCAGTGGCCATATCGGTTTTTAGTATTGGCATGGATATACAATGTACTAGTCGGTAGTTGTGCATCAAGTTGGTCATATGTCTGGTTCAGAGTCATCAAAGATTGTAAAAATCCTTAGTTTTGATTGTAATTTCTCCATTCGATAATTTCTTTTTACTGACAAGTCATTGCAAAGTACATCACATATCCTCTAGATTCATACTTGGGTGGCATTATGTCACATAGAATTTTTTTCTGCATGACCACTATTGTAATAACTCATTGCCTTAGTCCCAGAAGTCAATCAGTAAATGGATGGACCCTTGCTTCCTCTACTATGAGATCACTTTACCTCATGGAATCGACGTGTTTTGCTTGCTTGGAAAGATGTGTCGATCTCCCTAGACACCTTATTATATCTTTGCACCAAGATTTCTCCACACATTCTGCCTCAATCATAAGATGCGCTGATCCATATCCATGTTGGTTTCTCCACTTACAAAACGCGTCAACCTTTGTATGGGCATAAAAATGAGCCTTCGAGAATTTTCTAGATCGAAATCTTGGTTCGATAATTCATCACCCCTAGCCATTTAATATAAGAATGGTCACACTAATAATTTAGCATACATGCTTTCAAGGACACCCACATATATGATCACAACTTTGGGAACTCCTATGCACATGGATCCTTTCACTTGTGATGCATATAAGGAGACATACATAGAAGATGGGAACTTTAAAGAGGTGTTTTAATAGATAAAAGGATAGGTTCATGTAAGAAGGTGACAATGAAAGTGATATTAAAGCTTGCTATCATCTCCAAGATGGGTTTCTCTACAAGCTAGACAAGCTCTGTGTTCCCAATGGTGAATATTACAACTTATCAACAAAGCTAACTCCTCCAAAGTTGTAGGGAATTTTGGTATTGGGAACACTGTTGCCAACTTATTCAGGTATGTGTATTAGCATATAATGTAAGAATATATAGCTCAATTTATTAGAGGATGCATACTTTGTTGTACCAACAAACATAATATTAGAAAACAAGGTTTATACCATCACTTACTTGCACCTACTCGACCATGGGAGAGCATCTCTATGGATTTTGTGGATTGTTTCCAAGAACAAGGGAGGGACATGACTATCTATTTATGGTAGTTGATAATATTAACAAGATGTGCATTCCCATGCCTTGTAAAAATACCAATAAGGGACAATATTAAACAAACATTTTCTTTTGAAAATTCTAGGTGCACTTTGGGATAAGAAGGAAGATCATGTCATATAGAGGTACCAGATTTCTTAGTGCCATTTGGACTACACTTTGGGATAATATGGACACCAAGTTGAAGAGATATACAAGTTTCCACCCAAATCTAGATGGGTAGACATAGTAAGTGAAAAGGACATCGGTTCAACTTTTGAGGGTTTATAATTAGAAGAATCCAAGGACCTATGATGGAAATTTGATTTATATTCAACACTCTTATATAACATAGTTGTCCATACTTCTACTTATAAGACCCCTTTTGAAAATTGATGAGGGTATCTGGAACATTTTCCCTTAGATATTGTATATGGATAGCAAGGATTAGTGAGCGAAGACACCACATGATAAGCATTGAAGGTTGAAAATTTTGTTGACAATATTAGACAAATCCATTTTTAAGTACATGAGACATTCAACAAGTCATGTGAAAATATAAGGCCCAACATTATCAACAAAAAATTGAGAAAACAAATCAAGGTAGGAAACATAGTTTGGTTGCATCTAAACAAAGGAAGGCTACATGGTCTTCGTAATGAGATCAAGGCTCTATGGTATGGTCCTTTTAAAGTATTGGAGAAGGTGGGTGATAATGCTTACAGACTCATTTTACCCCCATATATGTGCATTTACCTAGTAGTGAATGTGGAAAGTCTGAAACTCTATGATCCCTCCATGTTAGACCAAGAAATTGATGAGCAAGTATTAACTACCATAAGGGCTTGGCACAAGAAGCTCACACATAGTTAATAGAAGATACATTTTTGCAGAAGAAGTCCATAAAAACAAAATGGGGGTAGTATGAACATTGACTGGTTGGGTTAAAAGGATAACTTCTAAACAAGGCCAAATGGTACTACGGTGAGAAGGTAGAGGAAAGATTTCCTCGACTCATTTAGTAAAATATTTTACGGACCAAAAACCTCCCTAAATGGGGAGGTATGATCCAAAATTGATCATTCTATAATTGTCATCTATTTTGGTACTTTTCGAGTGGAAAAAATTGAGCTATTGGTTTGTAGGGCCCATTTTATGGGTAAGTTCTACTATGTTGATTTGGGTCCAAAAGATTTCAAAACCCGTTTGAGGCATTAAATGGTCATTTTTGGGATTAAAAAATTGCAAACAAAGTTTGTAGGCTCTTGGCACCGTTCTGTACATTAATACATTTCCAACAATCTAAAAATAACCTCAATGAAAGTTTGTATGAAAAAGTTGCACCTCCTGCAACTTGACCTATAGTGTTGACCACCATGGTACTGAGTGGATGCCATGTCAACTCCCATTTCTCAGACATGTGGAACTAGTAAAGTGTGGAATTTAAAGAATATTCTAGAGGGTTCAAACTCTAAAACTAACTGGGGGTTGAGGAATGCAAAACATCTTACCATAGACATATGTTAGGCCATGTTAAATACTGGGCCATTAGGAAAGGAAGGGGTTCCTTTCTTATTTTATTATTTATTATACTAGATTTGAGTTGAGTATTTGGGAGTGTGCCCTTGAAGCATAATAGAGGAAGTAAAATATCCCGTAGCAACCATACTAAACACAATGTCCATCATAACTCTATAAAATGTCCATAGTAATTTCATAATGAGTGCCTCTTTCTTTGTATTTTCATTTCATAACTTAGAAGAAAATAATAGAGTATAAACCTTGCCTTCTAGTTGGGATTTTCCCATATTGGTTTTTCCAAGGGTACACCTTGTGCTCTTTGTGCTCTTTGTGTGTTATTTTCTTAGCTTCTTCCATTTTATTTTCAATCAATTTTAATATTTGATGCATTGAGCTAGTAATATTAAATCTAAATATAAAACAATTCATTGCATAATAAGATAATTCAAAATATTGTAAGATATGTTGTAATGAACTATTCCACTGGTATATCCTTGGCAACTTACAAATCAGTTAATATCTTTTGTAAACACCGCTCCCACATATTTGAAAAATAAAAAATATCCCAGAGGGAATTCCCAAGTAGCATACAATGTTGCATCTCTCATACACTGCCATGGCTTGGTTAACCATGATGGTTTGTCCTCAACACCATTCAACCAAAAAGTAGATTTGTTGTCTCTAACTGTTGTTTTAGCCACAATGTACAGTATCTTTAGACATTCAAAAGTCTCGTCAAATGAATTTTGAGAGAGATGAATATTAAAGAGATAATCATCAATAACTGTGATGGCTTGATTCGAGTGGTTGAATGTTTTGAGCTTCATGTAGGAGGTGTTGATATCGATCCCTTAATATGGTTGTCTCAAGTGTGTGCATTGTTTGATGCCCATATTGAGTTAGACATCATAATCAATGCCAATAGTTTTGCTTTGGGCACCATTTGCAAATTGTTAGGATTAATTAATCCTCCTATATCCAACATAGTCTATTTGGTCATTTTTCCTAACTTAGGAGGTTGTTATCACTATACTAGAATATGGGGGACACACCTAGGGGTTATTTTCCACTTATTGCATCTTCATACATGAGTTTATGCACCCATGGGACCAATTCGTACATTTTAGGAGCCCACTTTGAGTGCCACCAGTAGTCTCCTTTTGTATACCTTGGTAGATAAGCAGTTATGCTGAGTTATGTTCCAATTACTATCAGTTAGATCACAATCAGTTAGCCTAGCACCAATTTTGCATGCATGCAGGGAATGTGGCGCCTTTTGTTCACCTACCTCATCAGTTAACTGATTGTAGACCATTTTAGACATCCTTAGTTAAACTAGTGAGTTGTAGCTGTGATTTTTCCACATTGTGTTAGCTAAACAATCAATTAGAGTTGGTAGATTCGAATCCTATCCATAGTATTTGAATTCTATTTATTGTACTACCATTGTATTACTGATTAATTAATAAAGATTAATGTTGTTATTATCTGAGCAATTCTCATCCAATTAATCTGAAACTTTTGTCATGAATTATTTTCCCTGTGTACATTGATCTTGTTTATTCCACTGCATAATTATTTTATGATAGCTCTCATTTGTCCTGTAGATCTATGATTCACTAAATTTAACATGGTATCAGAGCCTATGTTCAGGACAACAACAAACCTTTGAGACCTCCATGCTTGCACCATAAGCAATTGAGTTTCCACATAATTCCTGGAATCACAGCATTTGCTCCCTCTGGATTTTGTCCAAACAAGTCTATCTAGGTGTGACAAAATCTGAAAAAGTGCACATGTCGAGGTGGAAAGGTTTGAACTGAAAAATGTTTGTGAATTGAAGTTTCTTTTGCAGGTACCCGTGTAGCTCTTGAAGATGTTGTTGATCAACATACAATGAAATGGAGAATTCAGCTCCTCTATCACCTATAATCCTTACACCCTTCAATTATATTGATTGGAGGGCAGATATGCAGATAGACTTGCGCAACAAAGGCATTTTTACGATGACAATGGGAAGAGAATTCGAGCCCCAACAATATGTTGAGAAATCCAAGTTTATGAATCGGCTAGGTGAAGCCTTCGACTTCATGTGCATCCACATCTCCAAGGATATTTTGTTTCACCTCCAGGGACTCAGAACTCCAAAGGAAGTATGGGACAAGCTTGAATATTTGTTTGGCAAACAAGAAGGGCTTAGAGGCCATACTATGGAGAATGAAATAATTGCACTCCAGCCCAGCAACTTCGAGACATTTCGGTAGTTCTTTTCGAAATAAAAATCACTAGTCTTGCAATGCAAACAATGCAGGATAGAAAGGAAGGATGAGCATCTTGTACTGCCAATTATGAGCAAGCTTGGCTCAAAATTCTCAGTCTTTGTATCCACATTCCACTACGGAATATTATCCATCCCAAATTGGAAAATTCCTTCTCTAGATGCATTTACAGAGTCATTGATCCAAGAGAAAAACAAATTGATTCAAACAAGAGTGCTCAATGCCTCCTAGAATAAATCCCTCTTAGCTGGAGACTCTGGGAAAGTGCAAGCTAAAGGGAAGAATAAAGGGAAGGAGAATAAATATGATGATTCGAACTCAAAGGAGAAGCATAAATATTCTGATGGAGCCTCAGGTTCCAAAAAGAATAAGAACAATAAATTTGAGAAAGCTAAGTGTTCCTATTGTTTGAGAGGATTTCATCTAGAGAGCTAGTGCATGAAGAAAACCATTAATGAGCTATCAAATATTCTTGAACATATCAATATTGCTCTTCCACAAAGCGCAAAGAATTTTGAAGAAGCACACCAGACAGAAGGACATGAGAGGTGCCATGTCTTGAAAGCATGCTTCACTCAATCAAAGGATTATTTGATTGATTCAGGAGCATCCAATCATATGGTTGCTTCCAAAGAATCCTTAACCTCTCTGGATATCTCAGGAGGACCTAACATTCATATGGGGGATGATTCATAGATCCCATATGTTGGGAGAGGTTCCATTAAACTTGATTAACATGGACAATTCCAGAATGTGCTCTGTGTTCCCTCTCTTGCGAAAAATTTGTTATTTGTTTACCGGATGACTCATACAAGCTCTCCCAAGAGAGTTACATTCGATGTTGACATAGTAGAAATCACTGAAACTTCTACTGGAAATCTCATAGTGAAAGGGTTTGATAATCATGCCTACAAGGCATATGAGTTTCCCATTTCCTGCCTGCTTCATGTCTAAAAGCCTTGGTGACTCATGCAAATAACATAAGTAAGTCGTGGCATGAAAGGTTTGGCCATTTGAACTTCAAGTATCTCCAACAACTGCACAATGATGAATTGGTTGAGGGTTTGACCCTCATCAAATCATCAGAAGGAGTATGTCCTGGTTGCTTAGTAGGGAAGCATCCAGAGAAAAAATATGAGGTTGGGAAGGAAATAAGAGCTGCCTCTACACTAGATCTGATACACAGTGATATCTTAGGACCAATGCCTACAACTTCAATGAATGGATCCATATACTTTCTGACATTCATTGATGATTGTTCAAGGTGTTGTTGGGTATACTTTCCGAAGCAAAAGTCTGAAGTATTCGAGACTTTCAAAGTCTTTAAAGCCTTAGCTGAGAACGACCTTGGGAAGGATATAAAATCCATCAGATCTAACAATGTAGGTGAATATGTCAAAATATATTTTCAGCAGTTATGTGTATCTGAAGGCATTCAAATGGAACACTCAATTCCATGCACACCACAACAAAATGGTGTGGCTATGAGGAAAAACAGGTCCTTGAAGGAGATGGCAACTTGCCTTCTCAAAGCAAATATTTTCCTCCTTACTTATGGGTTGAAGCTGTTAAGATATTTCTCTCTACTTATGGGTTAAATATGCTAATTATGATTCATAAATCTAGAACATAGTGCCTCACAAATCAATGATTGGGGCCACTCCTTTTGAAGCACTGTTGGGTCATAAGCCTAGTGTATTGCACTTGAGAGTTTTTGGATCCAAATTTTGGGCAAGAATCCCCATTGATAAGAGAAAATCCTTCCAAGCCCAGAGTAGTGAATGCATAGTACTGGGATATGCTGAGGATGCTAAAGAATATAAATTGATGGAACTTGCAACCAGAAGGTGCTTCATACAGCGCAGTGTGCAATTTGAAGATGATTAGTTGCATGATCCACCACAATCCGAAGCAGAAGAAGGTATAAACACTCTTTCATTTCGTTTGATGAGGATGCATTGTCTAATGTTTCCGATTCAAAAGATAAGGAACAAGATCAACATGATCTTGATGTTGAGTTTGAACCTTAAGAGATTCTAGATCTAGATCCAGCTCCTATTCCAAATCAGAGGCCTAAATGGTCCCAAAAGCTCATTGAAGCAACTGGGAATGTTGCTGGGAATCTAGAAGATAGAAGGAGAACAAGGTCCCAGTATCAGAATGAACATGCTGCACTCTCCCACATTGTTTCACTACCTTCAAAATGGTGCAACAAACTTCCAGAGAGATGCTACATGATGGTAAGGACTGATCAATAATTGGGCTCACTGAAGAACAAATTGGATCATGCCACTCTTCCTCCATAAAGAAGAGACAAAAGCAACATTCATCAGATCCGAAGAAAATTGAAAAGTTTACATGCACAGTTCCAGGATATTGATGCACAGAAGAACCAATATTTTGCATTACTGCTCCACTGTGTTGCAGATTGCAGCAATTTTTTCACAAGTTTTTGCTCAAAGAGAAAATTTTCTCTCAAGTATGGAAGCTTGTTTCATGATTACCTGCTTTTTTTTTTTTTTTTGGGGGGNGGCCCAAGTTGTCCAAAGTTAGGATTAAGGGGGGTGTTAGGATTAATTAATCCTCCTTTATCCAACATAGTCTATTTGGTCATTTTTCCTAACTTAGGAGGTTATTATCACTGCACTAGAGTATGGGGGACACACCTAGGGGTTATCTGCCACTCACTGCATCTTCATGCATGATTTTATTCACCCTTAGGACCAATCCTTACATTTTAGGAGACCACTCTAAGTGCCACCAACAGTCTCCTTCAGTAGACCTTGGTAGGTAAGCAATTACACCGAGTTATGTTCCAGTTACTATCAGTTAGATCACAATCAATTAGCCTAGCACTAGTTTTGCATGCATGCAAGGAGTGTGGCACCTTTTGTCCACCTACCTCATCAATTAACTAATAATAGACCGATTTAGACATCTAGAGTTAAACTAGTGAGCTCCAACTGTGATTTTTCCACACCGAGTTAGCTCAACAATCAGTTAGTGTTGGTAGATTCGAATACTATCCATAGTATTCGAATTCTATTTATTGTACTACCATTGTATTACTGATTAATTAATGAAGATTAATGTTGTGATTATTTGAGCAATTATTTTTCGATTAATCTAAAATTTCTGTCATGAATTCTTTGCCCGGTGTACATTGATCTTGTTTATTCCATTGTATAATTCTTTTCTGATTGCTCTCATTTGGCCTGTAGATCTATGGTTCACTAAATTTAACACAAACGAGGGAAGTGCTTAGAGGTTTCCTCTTAAGGTGTTACTTGGAAAAAAAACATTATCATCAATAAAATGATTATTAATCACCACACTTACCAAGTATCAAAGTGCTTATTCTCTCATAATGAAAAAAAAATCTTAGCTATGGACAATATATCCCAACTAATCACTTTCCATATCATTTTAAAGAATTCATACATGGATCCCATCTATACTAATTGTTTTTTAAATCTTTGTTTTGTTTAAAGATTCTAACATATATTCTCTAATAATTTTAGCCCTAAAATACCATTCAAAGCTCTAGACTTTAGAAGGAACAACTTGTTGGCATGTTAATATGGGTTTAAACAAAGCCATTTTACTCGTTGGTAGAGTTAAAGTGAATGAAGGTGTTGTTTTTAAAAGCGTTCAACCTAGAGCTCAAGGACATGGTTATCCATTATAAAAAACCCACTTGTCATATAACTATTGTATTGGAAGAAATCTCAGATCGAATGATTTGATTATGCCAATATAATCTTGAAAAAGAGGATACCTATGGCACATAAAATAAATCCACTTTGTGATCCTTGCTGATTCACACGAGAATCTATGTGCTCCATGCTACTTGGGTTAGAGAATAAGCCAATGCTGTTTTTGGCTACTAGACTACCACCATCTTGTGTGCATGACACGATTGCTTCACCTAGCATCATAGAGCTTATATTGTGCCCTTCCACAACCCTATTTATACGATTCAGGTTGCTCCCATTTCACTCGCCGCTACTATGGGATTTGCTTTTTCTTTCTATTCCTATGGCTACTAAGATGTTTTAGTTCACTAGGTTGTCTCTTTCCTACTCATGATTCAACAACAATTAAAAAGGTTAACCTATTAAATAAAATTTGATTTTAACTTCCGTAAAACTCTTAACCAAGTGGTATTCAACAAATATCATTTTAAAAGTGGAAACAAAACGTCTTTCTTATATTAAGTGCCCTCGGCCATGACTCCTCATGGTTCCTTAAGCCCATTATTATTTTAAAGTGTTTTTCACTTAAGAAAATGGAAATACAATCTAGAGGGTTCATCATTTTCTTTAATTCAGTGTAAATGGGATTTAACATAAGTTCCTTATGTACGATATTACAATTCCATGTAGCTGAGAAAATGCTATTCTTTAGTATCCTCCTCTTATAAGGAAATATTATGCAAGTACTCTTTTAAAAATCAAGAATCTTTGCTATTATTTGTTTGCCTTGCTTTTTTGTGTTTTCTACTTAGATTGAGTGACCATCTTAACGAGATTGAAGGAATTTAAAAATTCTTCTAATTATTTCTTCCTATCATAATATTATTCACCTTAGTGCCTAGACTAATGGTTAAAACGAGTAACTCTCCTCATATTCAAGGAGCATAACATTAAATTTATTTAAGGTACATAACATTAAATTTTAAACTTTGACAAGTAACACTCCTATTCAATGTGCAAAACATTTAATTTAGAAACTAGAAAGAGAAAATACTTTCAAAATATGTGGTAATGGAAAATGATTTATAACTTAAAACTATTAAAGTATTTACAAAATTCTCTATTCTTTTAAAATTTGAAGACGATTAAACCCAAAAGTAATAATTGAATTTTAAATTTTAGACTTAAAAAAATGATTAGATGACATAAAAAAAATTGAGCTTTATATTTTTATTTTAATTTAAAAAAACATTCACATTATGAAAAACTCTATCTTTAATAAAATAAAAACACATCACATTATATTTTATTTTTATCTTAATTTAAGGAAAAACACATTTAGATTATGGAAAGCTCTTTCCTTTAATATTATCAGAACACATCGGATAATAAAAAAAGACCTTGCAAAATATATAATAAAATTTATAAAACATATAATTTTAACTTATAAGAAGGAACACATCGGATAATTAAAAAAGACCTTGCAAAATATATAAAACATATAATTTTAACTTATAAGAAGGAAATTAATAATTTCCATGTTTATTTATATCGTTAGTTGATAATATTTTCAACATTTTTATATTCAACTAGTTAGTCAATTTTTGCAAAGAACCAGGATAAATTTAAATAGAAATTCAACTTGAAAAATGTTCAACTAAACTTATTTTATACTAAATTTAAAATTTTGTAAAATTGCCGTTTTCTTTCGTCTTCATGATTATCCAAAAATGACTAAGGAGGAAGTTTTTTTCTCATCAAATTTCTCCATTCCGTTCTAACTGTGAAGGGACACACATGTTTTAACAAAGTGAGTAGATCAAACACTTGTTTGGTATAAGGGATTCATATGAAACAACGTGGTATTTGTTCATCACAGATTCCTGCCGTCAATGGCAACAGCATAATATAAAGCATCAACCATTACATATTTAAATAGATAGAGATTCCTATATTTAATTTATACCCACCAGCAGCACCAGTAGATGTTGCTAAAGGTATAACGGTGTGGTCGTTCCTCGGCCTGCAATCGGAGTGGCTGCATCACTGTCAGTTGTTTCTGTTTTCCATCTTAGTAGAAGCAAATGGCTTTACCAGCAGCAAGTGATATGCTACACAGTAAATATGAACATACGAGAGTAGTTGATCGCAATAGCAGCATAAACACAAGGAGAAGCAGCAAAATGCGTTTCAATTTTGGAAAGCAGGAGATTCTTGCACTTGAATTTTCCTGTTCAGGGGCTGCGAGAAAAACATTCAGACACACTCATGATATCTTGAGAGCCCACATGGAAAACAGAGAGCAAAGTTCTAGTTCAAGACCGGAAAGCTTAGAGATGATTTTGTCAGGAGATGGGCAGTCAGAGAAGAGGGACGATTCCACAAATAGGGACCATGTTCCTTCAACTTTGTCAGGAGATGGGCAGTCAGAGCAGAGGGATGAAACCACAAACAGGATCCATGTTCTTTCAAATTCATTGTCAGGCGAAGAGGAGATGAAGTTGAATCAGCTTCTGGGTCCTGAACGTCAATGGGAGAGCATATTTCCTGCATATATGCAGAGCAGGACAGATGACGACGAGCAAAATCCAATACCAGTGGAATCTAATAGAGGAAATGGGTGCCAGGGAGTAGATGGGGCAAGGGCAGCAGCAGCAGCAGCTGCTTCTGCCAGGGAATTGGAATCCCATGTGAAGTCATCATCTGCCACGCCTTTAGTGTCTCCCTCTGTGTCAGCACCTCCTGGCTCAAGCGCCAAGCCTCCCACAGAGGGTGCCAAAAATCTCACCGAGTTGATGTCTGCTGATCCCATATGGGCTGCTATGAGAGCCGAAGCCAGGTTAGAGGTATGCCTTTTCCTTTCCTCTCTGTTTTAGCTGTAAAGTTTTTTTGTTTTGTTTTTCCGTAAGTGCTTCAAGAAACAGGCCCGGAGAGGCTGCACTGGATGGAGTGGACTCCCTTAGAAACAGGTCCGGAGAGGCTGCACTGGATAGATTGGAATTCCTTTGGCTTAGGTTCCAGGTTTGAGGGGTAGTTATTCCACCATAATTACCTCGGACTTGCGTCCAGACTCATTCCTTTGAAACTCATGCCATTCAGGTAGCACAGACCACAGTAAGAATGGAACCCTGGTGAACATTTTAATAAAGTGTCGATCATACCAGTGAATCGACACAAAGGTGTACCTATTTCAACAAACTAGCGTTGAACAAACTTGCTACGCAAAATTGGCCTTACTCTAAGGTGCTTGGAGAATTGTAACCCAAGTAGAACAAACGTAAAAATGTAAAACATGGGTTGAGGGAGGCGAGGGTTACCTTATGTCCCCTGTTGTTACCTTCACCCAACCGGCGATGGGGTGAACAAGAATAGAACTAGTGACACCTCTGCTGGTTTACCAACCCTATTTCATCGATGCAGTGCCTAACGTACCAATGAAAGAGAATCTGCACTGAATTGGTTGCAGGAGGACATTCGTTTTTAGTAAAGAACTGTGTGAATGGTCATTCTCTGCATGGCTGTATTCTTCACTAGTTCATCAAATGGCATGTTGACGGTCTGGTTTGTTATTAATAACGACCACATAACTCTCTTATATGGATAAGAATTTCAAATGATACTCTGCTATAATAGCCTATTGGTTGTCTGATTTTGATTGATTTGCAAATGTAAAACTGGTTGCGGACAGATATTCAGTTCCAGTTCTTCCACAGTCTCGTTCTCTCAAGTTGGTTGACTACCTTCATATCTCCTTGTGTTGATTGGTTTGCAAATTCAAAGACATAGGCTGGTTGTGGGCATGTCTGCATGTCCAATTCTTCGATAGTCTTACTTTCTGAAGCTGGTTGACTACCTTCATACTTTTTTTGTATTGATTGGTATACAAATGTAAAGACATATGCTGGTTGTGGGAAGATACGTTGGTCCGTTTTTTCCAGAGTCTTGTTTTCTCACGCTGACCAAATACCCTCATATTTTATTGTGTATATTTGGTGGTATATGAGACAAGGAGTCAATGCTTGTGTTGCAGAAGCTGTTCTTGGTAAGTAATGGGTCTTTATCATTAGCCTATATTAGAGAAGATCATGCATGAGTTACTTGGAATGAGACACTTTACACTTACTGGCCATTGCAGACTTCCCAAGCTGTGGAGAGAATACAGACACATAATTAGTATGGAGTCACATTTGAGCTGAAGGGGGCATTGACTCTCAACCAAAATAAAGATAAATTCAAGATTTTGATCATTTTCCTATTCTCAGACCTCAGTACAATAACTCTTAACAACCATTATCCTTTGAAAATGCATGGTTAGTTTGGTAATTTCATGGGCTTTTCTTCTCTCAGAGGATGTTTTCATTGCCTCTATAGAGACTCGGGGGTTCCCTCTCCACTTTCTTTTGATATCGGGACCAGAGATGCCTAGCCCTTTTGATTCAAGGGATTTTCTGCCATAGATCTCAGCTCCTACACACCCTACCTTGCCTTGGGATGACTAGGAAGATCACATCATATTTTCATGTTGATCCGTCGGAGAGGAGCAACAAGCGGTGAACTGAGTACCATAGTATTTTAGTAGTGAAGCCTCCTCTCAGCCTCTTCCTTTGGGAGATCAACCGATATCTTTGAGGGTGGCTCGGAGGTTCCATACAACACATCAGTCCACACGCACTTAGAGCGTCAGATGGACCAGCTCTGGGCGGATCTGGTGTAGGGTGCCTTCTGTTCGTCGGCCTTTTGTTCGAAGGATTCCTTTCCATGCCTAGCGGAGCAGTCAAAGATCTATCCAGAGTGTCTTTCTTTCGACCTTGGATGTTCGCTCCCACATCCCCCCAGGATCATCCATCATGACACTTCGGTGGCTCCAGAGGACTCCGATAGTGATAGCGAGCCAGTGCCCCGATCGCCCTCATCGCCATCGGTTATTAGACTCATATGTTCTTGACTTCATTGGCCTCATTGTTTGTTTTCTCCTACATCATTGTGCTCTATCATGGCTTTATACATGTTCACGAGGACGTCTCACTGTTTGTATCTTTCTTTCTTTATTTTACTCTATATTAGGTTTAGCTCCGACATTGTCTAGGAGTTGCGTTTGCACTCCCGCATTGTATTCATATTGTTTGTATCCTTAGTCCCATTGATCTACTTTTGTTGTCGTTTGTTGGACATTAATAAAATTATCTTCTCTTATCTTATCTCACCAACATAGTAGATCCTTGGAATTCACTAGTAGTCACAGGTTGTAGGAAGAGATTTTGGGAGGTATTGATGGAGACTTTTTTGGAGACACTTCGCATAAGGCTCCACTCAAGCATGCTTGACATCGATTTGGAGGCATGGTTGCATGGCGTACAATATCTTTTGTCGCATCATTGAAGAGGAGCCTTGTTCCTTCATTGTACCCAAGACCTTAGACCATGTAGAGGAGGATGTGTGCAAGCAAGAAAAACCTAGAGGATGAGCTCCCTACCTCAAGGAGTGTCCAAGGTATGATTTATGGCAAGGTTAGGACTAGACACAACCCTAGAAAGGAATGCTTTACATTACAACATCTTCATAGCATTGCATGTGGCAAGACAAAGCTTAGAGGAACAAAATTCCCTACCATGGAGGAAGCCCGAGGCACGATAGGTGGTGAAGAAATAAGTTAAAGAAGGAAGACCTTGCTTAGAATGATGACATGTGGCGTTGAATGCATTTGGATGGTTAGATAAGCACCATTTGATGTGGAGCATCCCACTATATGGGTTAAAAGGAAATTTGGTTGCTTGATCATGAATGTACCCTCCTTAAGAGGGATGCTTTGTGCAAGAAGGCATTTAAAGTATGTTAAAGTGACTTTGTGGAGCATTACACATTATTCAAAGGCATATTCTATATATTTGGAGGCATGTTTTTGAAGAAATTCAATGACTTAATATGAAACTTTTTCTTTTACACATTATGTCAAACACTTGAGAAACTAGGGTTTATGATTAAAAATTTACATCTTAAATTTGAAATACAAACCACCAACTCAAGAACTTTCCAAGACTGAAGCAAATCTTTCACACATGAATACACATAGATTTTTGGTCAAAGACCGGGCAAAACCCCAACTCTTAGGGAAAACACTAGAAAGAAGAAATTATAAAAATTTTCCCAACAACATAAAAAAATTCTTCTTCCAACCGTTATTGACAAATTACCCAAAAATTACTTTCAGCAAAATTACCTCGAATTCTGTGCTGACAGTACTGTATGGCCTGCTGCACCTTCACATGTGCGAGTACAAACTATACGGATCTGTCACACGTGTGGACTGTACAGACTATACTTTTCTGCTGCCTCAGGAATTGTGCCCAGCCTGCAATAAATGCAGTACGACCCTGTCAGATTCCTGTATGGTATGCTGCCTCGATTTCTGTGCCTCACATGTGCTGTACAAACTGACAGGATGCAATTAATATGGCTGTACTTCTGCAATTAATGTTGTTGCTTGCATTAGGAATTGTGGCCACCTAGGGTTTTCTCTCTCTCTTTTTCAGTCTCAATATCTTCTCTCTCTTCTCATTGATGGATCTCTAATTTGTCCTTTAACCCTAGTTTTATACTTTAAAAGATGTAACTACTTCTCTAACCACCTAATATGTGGTTGAGATTCATTTACAAGATCTAGGGTCCTCACTTAATGCACTCTTATTTAATAATAACTCACTTTAATTATTAAATATCTTTTAAGTGAGACCCAAACAATAAAGTACAAAACATCATTTATTTATATATAAGTCACTTTTATACATAAATATTCACAAGGAACAAATTATATGTCTTTTTTATCACACAACATTTAAAACTATAAAGAAGATCTTTAGAGTTAACTTTTCAACACCCCCTCTTAACGAGGAAGGTCCGCAGCACTATCTCCATCTCTGACCCCTGCAATAGCTCCCTCCTGCTCTAGAATCAATCTCAGAAACAACTGCTCTACCTCGAACTGAAACTCTGAAGCCTAAGACTCGACCTAAGTCTCATCCAACTACTCGTATGAACCATCACTTGACTGGCTGAGCCTTCTGCCAGTGCTCTGGAGAGAGTCACTCTCCTCGTCAGGACCATATCTATCTGATGCAACACCATCCTCATCTTCTGACTCTGATAGCCACCCTCCTGGTCCTGCTCCTGGTCGTACAATATGCTCTCTCAGGACATATAGTCTGTCCCTGCGATCACCCAATAAAATGGTGGTTCCAATTGGCTCATCTCTGATACAGGAAGACATGGCCAGACCTAACCATCGTCCCATAGCCTTCATCCTCAAAGGATGAAACTGCGAGTTTGTTGACTCTCATCCTAGGTACAAACAATACTCCATGTATTTTTAGGATCTCTCTGAGATCTAGTTGAAACCTGATAGTTCCAACTCCTCGTATGGCTATTTGGGGACTATCAATGTTTGTCTGGATGAAATGTCCTGGCCCCAACGTTGTGATCATCTGAAAGGAATCTGGAGCAACCGAATCCGGTTGTCCGTTAGTCGAATCCAACTATCATTTTAATAATGAATATGAATAATAATAATATATTGGATGATGAGATAATTACAAGGGAAGCTTGCCTTTATAGGCTTTGAGCGTGTAAACTGAAGGGTTACACCCTTTCATAAGATAATTAACTAATTTAAATAATATTTTATTTATATTTGTTACATTGCCACTCCCTTTAAGGAAGCTTTGTCCTCAAAGCTTAAGTATTTTCCTAGTGTCGTTCTTCATTCTGACTCGGTGTCGGTATTAGAATCGGACGAGGTCTCTTGTGCAGAGACTTGCACTTCCTTTCCATTGATGATTTTGCACTGTATTGTCTCATTGTTCCTACATTTATGACCAGGGGTCCAATCATCACCGCATCGATGACATATGTTTTCTTCTTTTTTCTATTATCAGCGTAATTGTTAGATGACTTCAATCTATTTTCCATTTCATAGGCATATGATTGAGGTTTGTGGCATTGATGATCGGGTGACCACGTATCTGCACAGTACCGACATTGTGTCTCTTTTTCTTGCCGATAATGGTTATCACCTCTTGTTTTAATTCCTTCCAATTTGTGTTCTGCGGCTTTTGCTTTATGTCTCGCTACTTCTACGTTAGGTATGTCATGCAACTTTAACTCTTTTTGGAGGTATGGTTTAAGACCTCCTAAATAGGTTTCGAGTCTTTGCTTGTCAGACAACCAAAATACTCATGTTGATAAGGATTCCCATTGATGAGTGAATTCCTCAACGTTTCCGACTTGCTGTAGTTTGGTAAGTTTACTGAAAAATTCATCTTCTTTGATTCCTTGAAACTTATTAAAAAAATAATTTTTGAACAAGTTCCAGGTGTAGGTAAAATTATCTCTCTTCCACCATAAGTACCAATTATAAGCATACCCTTCCATATGCATTGACGCATATTTCACCTTCTCCTTGTCAGATTGAATGTTGTAAATGTCGAAGTATTCTTCTACTTTGTTTAACCAAGCAACGCATTGGTCTTCACTCCCATTGTATTTCGACAACTCTATTTTTGCCTTAGGTGGGTACACTTTGTAAGGACGACATTGATTTCCTTTTGCCTTATGGTTTGATGGTGGCTCGGAACTACTGGACGATGAAAGTGACATATCTGAATTGCTTCGTTGTTGGCGGTGATTTTTAGCTTTTTTATTCTCTACTATTTTACTTATAGCGTCTATTTTGTTGTTCAATCGTGCCTCCATATCTGGCAGTACTTGTGTTTCTATCTTTTGCTTAAGCGTCGCATTGTTAATCTTTATTTCTTTTTGCAATTCTTTTTGATTCTATGCGAGTGTTTCCTGGGTGGCAACATGAAATGAGGCATCTAGCATGTTTGGATTGCTGACTTGGCCCGGACTGGGTATGAGCCTTTGTAACATCTCGATTAATGTATTATGGTTCTGCGTCATGGTGTTCATGTTCTGTGTTAAGGTGTTTATGTTTTGCGTCATAGTACTCATTTTGTCATCCAAGTCTTTTTGTTTTTCGTTCAGGATGTCAAGTTTGTCGTCAAGCCTTCTTTCTAGTACCAAAACAAGCTTGTCTTTGAGTAATGTATTGTTATTTTGCATCTTTTCCTTCAAGCATTTTAGGTCAGCGACAAGGGACCTGATGTCCTTCTCCATTTTTTCGATTTGCTCTTTTAGCTCTGCCATGGTCTTGGACCTTGTATGCGGAGGTGTGTATTTCAACTCTATTTTGGCTAATAATATATTAATTAATTAATTAATTAATATTATTATTATATATATATATTTTTATGAACTATATAATATTTTGTATATAGTTTTTTTAAAAATAAATATTATAATATAATAATATATTATTATTATATATAAGATTTAATTTTTAGAAAAGTTGTTTTTATTTTCTTTTGCAGGCTTAGTGTTCCTGTGGAGGAGGAGAGTTGGCATTTTAGGGTTGATGGTGATGAGGCGTGAGGCAGCAAGTTCTAGATGGGAGGAGATGGGGGCAGGCTGCGAGCAGGCGGCATGAGCAGGCTGCGAGCAAGCAAAGGAGTAGGCTGGGCGCACGCGGGTAGGAGAGGAGCTCAGGGAGCGGTGTGAAGGAACGAATCGATGAAGTGGTCGTGGAGAGAAGGGTTGGGAAATGGTGTTGGGGTTGTGAGTAGGATGTGGAGATGAGGCTGTGTGGGATGGGTGGTGGAAGCAATAGTGAAGGAAGGAGGAAGCAGGAGGAACAAAGCGTGGATTGCGGCGGCTGGCAGCCAGCGCGCCGGGCAGCTAGATGTTGAGGAAAATGCAGAGGTAGAGTGGAAGCGTGACAGCAAGGAGAAATGGATGGGAGGGAGGATGGGTGATGGGCGGGAGGACTGTGTGATTGATTGGGAATGGCCGCTAAGGAGATAAGGGCAAAAGGTGTGAGATGTAGAGGAAGGGTGGCGTGGAGGGTTTCATGTGGAGTGAGGTGGAGGAGGAGATGAGGGAAAGAAATGTGGTGGAGAAAAGACGATGAACAATGAGAGGAGCGTGAAGGTGAGGGAATGGAGGAGTAAGCAGCGGAAATAAAATGAGGAAATGATGAGTCGAATCCGAGCTGAGTGTTGGAGGAGCCAAATCCGAGCTCTAGTCGAAGGAGTCGAATCTGAGATCTGATACCAAATGGAGCAACTGAATCCGGTTGTCTGTTAGTCGAATCCGACTATCTTTTTAATAATGAATATGAATAATAATAATATATTGGATGATGAGATAATTACAAGGGAAGCTCGCCTTTATAGGCTCTGAGCGTGTAAACTGAAGGGTTACACCCTTTCATAAGATAATTAACTAATTTAAATAATATTTTATTTATATTTGTTACAGAATCATATATTCCAGTCATATGTCTGGTTGCACCAATGTCAACAACCAATACATTCTCAAATGATGAACTTCCTATACTGGAATCAATTGAGACAAGAGAAAAATCTTGCTCAAACTTCGTGGCATATTCTTCTACTACTGCAGAGGCTGCCATATCTCTTTCAGTCTTCACGATCTTTTTCTTAGGACATTTCAAAGAATAGTGTCCCATCTGTCCACAATGGTAGCACTTGATATGACTGAGGCCTTTCTTCTTCTTGTTTGTCTTTGCTGCAAGGGCTACATTATGCTCCACCTCCTCGCTGACTTGTCCACCCAAAGCTCCTTCTCGAATCTCCTCTTGGGTAAAATCATCCCACAGCCTGGACCAGTCCGAAAGCTTCTCTCTGCCAACAATACATTTGAAAAAAACCTCCCATCTCTTGGTGAAGCCCTTCAGGGCTATCCTCACCAACTCTGAGTCTGAGATAGTTTCTCCTACCACTGCTAACTTGTCTTTGACTTGCGCCACTCGAGTCAGGTAGGAAGTTACACTTTCATCTTTTGTCATTTTTACATTGTGTAACTTGTCTTTTAAGGCCATCTTTCGGTTCTCGTTCTTTGCCTCAAACAACTGCTTCAGAGTGTCCCACATGTCATTGGCAGTCTTTTTCTCTGCCAAATGCGGGATCAGATGATCTTTCACCCCATCCAGGATCACCCTTCGGGCTCTGGCTTCTAAGACTTCATGTTCTGCTAACTTATCCTTGTCAGTGGGTTTTGTTATCATGGTGTTTGCAAAGCTCCAAATCTTCCATTCCTTGAGCATTGCAGTTATCCTCACTTTCCAAGGTAGATAGTTGGATATGCCATCCAAACTATCTTCGTACCGAATGCTCATCATCTGGGAAATATCTCACAACAAATCTTTTAAACTGAAAGACAACACAATTATGTTATGTGATTCAAAACTTCAATACTACTTCAACTTGGCTCTGATACCATGAAGAAATACAATGACTTAATATGAAACTTTTTCTTTTACACATTATGTCAAACACTTGAGAACCTAGGGTTTATGATTAAAAATTTACATCTTAAATTTGAAATACAAACCACCAACTCAAGAACTTTCCAAGACTGAAGCAAATCATTTGCACATGAATACATAGAGATTTTTGGTCAAAGATCGGGCAAAACCCCAACTCTTGGGGAAAACCCTAGAAAGAAGAAATTATCATTAAAAGGAGAATCTTGGAAATTTACCCAACAACACAGAAAAATTCTTCTTCCAACCCTTACTGACAAATTACCCAAAAATCACTTTCAACAAAATTACCTCGAATTCTGTGCCAACAATACTGTACGACCTGCTGTACCTTCACACGCACGAGTACGGTCTGTGTAATATCCCAAACTGATATTTTTCTTTTTCTGTGTGTACTGTAGATGGCTAGTAGGCTTATGTCTCAATAGAATAGGAAAGCAAACCCTGATCTCTGCATGCATGCAGTTACATGCAGATCTGTGCCCTAGATAATACTAAAATGCTAGAAAATAGGAGAAATTAATGCATGTTCATACCAGTATGTAGATCGGCTGATGATGAAGAGGATGGCCCCGCATGCAAGAATTTTGATGGAGAAATAGGGAGATAAGCGAAATCGTCCTCCATAGGTGAATATGCCCTCCTCCAAAGCTGTAGCCGCTCCTCAATAATAATTAACCCACTGCTGAAGACCCAGATGATGTGTAATAGGGTTATAAAACCCCTCTGGCAGTGATGGAAGCAACATGCAGAAGAAACGGTGGCTCAATAGCCCAAAACGTGAGTGTCCTCCTCAACTGAATTTGCCCATGCCGAAAGACGCCCTCCAGATAGTGAGCACTTCTGATAACTTGCTTGATACTCAAGCTGAGAGGCCCTTCTTCTAGGGGAAGGGTAATGAGGGTGTTTTGAGAGTAATAGAAGCAACATGCAGAAGTTCTGCCCTCTGTAGAGAAGGAAAGAAATAGATATGTCTCTGACCATGACACTGCGGTATGATGACGAATCCTTCCAATTGGATGAATAATCAATCTCTAGAAGCAACTGCTGAATAGAGCCCGATGATGAAGTAGTGCTGAATCTAGATGATCCAACCTGATGATGAACTAGGGCAGATAGATTTCGTTGCCGAAATACACCAGTTAGCTGAGCATGCACTCAACCCCAACTTAGCTCGTCGAGCTCTCCAATTCGAATCCTCAAATCAATAATCATAAAAGTGTTTCTCTATTCACTTTACCTTTCTTTCATAACTTCCAACTGTGAATAACCTAACTTTTGACCTAATTAGGTCACTTTAACTTCTAATTTGCAGTTGACTTGCATGCAAGTGCATGGAGACTCAATCGGGTGCATGCATCATGAAATAATGCTCAGATGTCATGCATGCAGGTGGCCTTTGGCTCTGGTGGCTCCTGTCTACCCAATGATGATATAACATTGATTCCCTAGATCTTCTTATATGACATCAGTCCAAAGCTGATTCCCTGACTGTTAGTGCCCGCTCGAACCTATGGGAATCATATAGGTTAGTGGGTTGGTCCTCAATGCCTAAGCAGAAGAGGACATTATAGTCCTCCCCACTCGAATTTGCTTGTCCTCAAGCAATTGTAAAGCTGGGTGTTGTAATACATGTTCTCTCTCCCAAGTGGCCTCCTTTATAGGCAAATCTTTCCACTGAACCAAGTAGTCTCTGATGATTATGTTCCTCAGTTTCCGCTCTCGCACCTCTAGGATGCGCTCAGGAATCATAATCAATTGCCCCTCATCATCAAGGGGGGGGGGCAGCTCGGAAGATGTAACAACTTGCTGATCGACTGCCTTCTTGAGGTTGGAGACATGAAATACGTTGTGAATCTTGCTCTCTGCGGGTAGTTCTAGCTCGTATGCTACCTCTCCAATTTTCCGGATTATCTTGTATGGAACATAGAAGTGAGGTTTGAGTTTTTTCGCTCCTTTCTTTTTAAGAGATGACTGTCGGTAAGGTTGGAGGCGTAAACAAATGAAGTTTCCTACCTCAAAACTGCGCTCAACCCTGTGCCTGTCTGCATATATCTTCAGCTGATTCTGAGCAGCCTGTATGTTCTCCCTGAGTATCTTGAGGATATCTTGAGTCTTGACCCTCCTGAATCCACTCTTTGGCCTTGGGGGCCTTGCTATCGCCGAATATTTGGTTTGCGAAAGTGGAAGCATCATACCCATATAGAGATCGGAAAGGGGTCATCCCAATGGTCATATGGTAGGTGGTGTTGTAGCAATGTTCACCCAAGTGTAGCCATTTGATCCATGTCCTCTGCTGACCTGCTACGTAATTTCTCAAGTATCCCTCAATCCACTTGTTGACAATCTCTGTCTGCTTGTCACTCTGTGGATGATAACTTGTGTTCATGGCTAACTCGGTCCCCACTAATCGGAAAAGCTCTTGCCAAAAGGCTCTTGTGAATTTGCTGTCCCTGTCACTAACAATGGTCTTGGGTAACCCGTGGAGTCTAAATACCTCTTTGAAAAATAGTTCTGCTACCTATGTTCCTGAATAATTTGAAGGAATGGCAAAGAAGTGAGCGAACTTGGTCAATCTGTCCACCACTACGTACAAGCAGTCTCTGCCCTGAACCTTGGGCAGCCCAGTAATGAAGTCCATAGAGATGCTCTCCCACTTCTGCTCGGGAATAGGTAAGGGTTGTAGTAAACCAGCCGGGTGGGTGTGCTCTATTTTGTTCTGTTGGCACAAGCTGCACTCTCTCACATGTTGTATCACATCATTCTTGAGGCCCTTCCATGAGAACCTTTCTCTAATCTGTCTGTAGGTCTTGAGAATCCCCTGATGCCCTGCTAATGGTGAATCATGCGATGCCTGCAAAATCTTCTTATTGAGGGAAGACTCTGGAACTAAGAAGATTCTGTTCTTGTAGTATATGATGTCATCAATTACCCGGTACCTGTCATCCTGAATCTGTCCATCCAATAGCTCGCAAACAAACTTATCTTTGGAGTACTCAACCAAAAGATGAGATCTCCAATTTGATGAGACGCTCATAAGGGATAAAGTAGCTGGTCGTCTGGAAAGTGCATCGACCACTACATTGTTCTTTCCCTTTATGTACTCAATCTCGAAGTCATAGGCCTGAATTTTGCTTACCCATTTCTGCTGCCTCTCGTTTAGCTCTTTCTGCTCTAGGAAGTATTTCAAGCCATTGTGACCTGCCTTAACCTTGAATCTGCCACCCACTAAGTATTTGCCTAAACTTGGTTAGCGCATGGAGAATGGCTAACATCTCTTTGTCATATATCGAATAGTGGCGCTCATAGTCTTTGAGCTTCCTGCTCTCAAATGCAATGGGGTGGTTGTTCTGCATTAAAATTGCCCCAATTCCTTCTCCTGAAGCATCACAAGGGTTGAGAAAAGTCTGGTAGACCTAATACTGGGCATGAACTCTGTTATCACATATATAGTAACCGGGCTCTGTTATCACATATATAGTAGCCGGGCTACCATATTCTATTTTTCAGATTCAGTACATTTTTCAGCCAGATCTCCTACATATGAGGTGCTGAGATGAGCAGCTTTGATGGATCATTATGTTATCAGTGGGCTATAGTACTCTCCCATGTTAGGACTGAGTCTCAGGACACTCAGATTTGAGGACTAATGTGGTCATTTAGTCATTTGCAGAGCAGTTAGTGATGCCCAGATTTGTATGAGTGTTTCTCATTGGACAGATGATGGTTCAGATGGATATATTTGCATGGTTATGACTCAGTTTATATTATATTGTGTTATGGTTATCATTGGTCTTATACTCATTTTAGTGACATGTAATAGCATTTAGTGTCATGATCTGGCGGTCATATAAATATGTGGACTTGGATGTATCTATATTATGTATTGATGTCTCTACTCAGACTTGCAAGTTCTTGATCTATACTCATTGGTTTTACTCTCCTTAAGGAGAATAGAGGTAGTCATTTCCACCATTTTTTTGGCTTGCTAGTGTTGGTTTCATCTTTCATTGTCTCCACCCATCCATTAGCTTCCAGTTATGTTTCAACCCAACCTACTGCTTGACTTGTGGCATGGAGGACCTTTCCCCGCTAGAGCCTTTGTTGGACAAACCTCCCTGTTTATTTGTGTCTCGGCTCTGAGTTACCTAAGATGTGTTTGCTTACTTGAAACAAGTAGCGCTGCCATCAAGACAATGTATTTGGAAATGAAATGAATATCTTGCAAAAAAGCCCATTCATGAAAAGTAGTGTTTTTCAACATACATGAATGAAAGGCTAGCCTAATGAAATTGGCTCTGAAGAATATTGTAATGAAATATCTTAAACCTTCATGAAAAGTAGTGTTTTTCAACATACATGAATGCAAAGCCTAAAATAATAAAAGTCCGCATAAAAGTGCGTGGACCAAGGCTATGGAAAATTAAAGGCCCAAAAAGCAATGGTTCCTAAAAGTTCTATCTAAAGATTGTTGGCCTTAGTTGTATTGAGTTGGATTGTGAGCATTTGTCAAGGTGAGCAAGCACCGCTGAAGTAGCTCACCCATTTGTGAGGCACTGCCATCCCCTTTGTTGTTGTTTGTCCGACATATGGCTAGAGTGAGTATTCCCTTTCCATATCCGAAGTGTCACAATGCTGAGTTGGTGGTCATTCTTTGTCCTAGCCTTGTAGATTTTAGCCTTCACCCTTCAGTAGCAAATTGACTACAACTATGAAGTGAGTATGGTCTTGAAAGTATGATCTGAGCTATGATTAATAAATGAAACCCTATATATATGTATTTTGTTGATGTACCGCTAATGAGGTGACTGCTACTTGTTATGATTGATACTTAAACGATTTGTAGAGCATGTCTTAGCCTTTGAACACTTGCAGCATATGGATGCCAGCTTGAGTTATATTGGTTCTCTGATCATTTACAGGTTACTATTTTGTCTATTGGATATTGTTGATGATCAGGCAGAGACCTGGAAAGGGTATGAGTATATACCCTAGATGGATCTGGACTCTTTGAGCCTAGCGAGACAACTTGTTTTCAGTTTCGGGCACTTGTAGAGATGATCAGGCTCATTTTACCATTCTGATGCAGTTTTGCTTCACTGGATGATGTGTTTGAGCAGGGAGATGTTTTTATTGGATCTCCTAGGGCGCTGTATGGGGCATAGGGGGTGCAGCCACTTGATTGTACCATAGTACCCCTCTCCCAAAGAGCCTGGTGGGCTCAGTTGGACAACATAGGCACCCTAGGAGGCTGTTTTGGCAGGTTCACATTTCTCGAGGCAGATTAAAAATGATTAAATGGCTACTAAAGAAATCGATTTGGGCTACTAAGGCAAGGAAATGGCATGGGATGAGTCATGATGATGAGAGTGATGTCCTTTAGACCTTCTCCAGCAATTGCAACACCAGATTGGGCCCACACTTATTTTTTGGGCATTTTTATATTATTTTTTAGGGCTTTTGGGAGGCTCACGATTTCCTCAAGGAGGCACAAATTCATAAATTTAAAAGATTATATTATTTTATTGTGCCATGGGAACACCCAGAGGGAGTTAGTTAACACTCCATGGACCCACCATGTGCTTCATTTATTTCTTGTTGAGTGGGATCTCCACTCCTAGGGTGATTTAGCCCACTTTTATATTATATTGTTATATTGATCCATGTATTATATGTTGAGCTCATCTCAACCATTGATTAGACATTTGTATCTTTTAAGCTTAACCACTCATTTGAAAAATGGTTAGGATTTTGGTTCTCTCGTTCCTATTTAAAGGAGAGAGATTCTCATTTGTAAGGGGTCTTTGGGCTGTTGGATTTGAATAATAGAAACACTTTTCTTGTGGATATTCTTGGATCTCCTTTGCATCTGGTGTTCTTAGATGGTGATTGGAAAGTCTTTTGCTTCCTAGCATTCGGGAAATTGTTGTGATATCTATATTTTTTTGGGAATCTTTGTCTTGTCTACAGGGAGGGCGACTTCAGCTTGGGCATTTTTGCAGGGGGACCTCAACTCGCTTGGATTGTCTTCGTTTTTTATCAGGGGGTTTTCATTATTGTCATTGCGATCTATGGTTTCTTCTTGCTATTTTTCTGTAGCATTTAGCTTTTTTCTCATGTGGCAACAAATCTGATATGGTTGATGTTTGTTGTGCAGGAGAGAGGACGCATTGACTCCTTGGGGCAAATCGTTGGACATAGAACTTGCTCAAAGCTTCTCAAATTGATCGGGATAGTAGGGATCATCATCATCAAGGCATCTACAAGATTTTCTAGGTAAGATCTACAGGTTAGTCCCTTTCTTCCAGATCTCAATCCATTGACATATTCTTTTCTTCACTTTTTTACTGAAAAATCCCATAATAATAAAGACCAAAAAATACTAAAAAACAGACCACTTGATGTCAAGCCAAACCACTGTTGGGTTTTGTAGATCGAGTCATCCCCTAACCATATCACCCTCAATGCTGATCTGAAAGTGGCTGGTTTGCCCTAGATCTGAGAAACTGACCTCCCAAAACCTAGCGTTGTCCACCATTTTTCTGATTTTTTTTGTGATCTGATTTTTCTGTCAAAATACCTTCATGGGTTTGTAGATCTGGTCATCCTCTCACCAAATCACCTTCAACGCTGAGCTAGAAGCTGACAGGTTTCCCTAGATTTGAGAAACTGACCTCCCAAACCCTAGCGCTAGTCATCCTGTTGCTGGTTTTTCCTGTGATTTGACTTTTTCGACTAAATACCTTTTTGTGTTTGTAGATCGGGCCATTTCCCAGGTGCTTTTCCTCCAACGCTGGGTAGATAGTGATTCCATTGCCCTGGATCTGACAGGTACTGATCTCCAACCCTAGCGCTACCCCCTCTTTGGCCTCTTTTCCATGAGATCTGACTTTTCCCTGGTGACTCAAGTACATTGACATTGTCATATCACTCATGGAGTCTATCCTTGGGTACTAGATAGCCCCAATCCTATCCTTGCTCTCCCTGCATTGGTTACGTTTCCCAAGGCAATGAATATCTTCATCTATTGCTAGTATCTTAACCCCAGATCTAGTATTTACTTCATAGGTCACCTGTGTCCTACTTTGGATCAAGCCTCACATTTCCTAAACCCTAATCCAAAGCCTTGGTTCACTTAGTGACATCATCCATAGATCTAGGGTTTCCATTACCTTACACCTTACGTACCTCAAGTCCATTTGATTTGATCTGGTGTCTAGGTTTGATCTCTCCTGTCGGGAGTAGATCTGGGTCTCCCCCTTTGTTGTCTTGGGCTTAAGATAACATAAAGCAAAGACAGCCTCGATTGGCGTGACAACCATCCATTTGGGAGTCGAGGCAATCTTGGTTCCACCTCCTTAGTTGCTGGTCCCTCTACCATCCATCCTGGATCCACCTCAAATAGGCAACTACAAGGTTGGTGATAACAAACTCATTACCTTTTTCATTTTCTCGAATGTTTGTCGTGCTGTCTCCGACCAACCGAATGCCCCCTTTTTGTTAAGATCGGTGAGGGGTGTGGTCATCTGTGAGAATCCACTGACATACCTCCTGTAGTAGGTGCAAAGGCCCAAAAAGCTCTTCAGTTCTGTCACATTTTTAGGTGTAGGCCAATCCAAAATTGCCCGAATCTTTTTCAAGTGCACGTTGGCCCCTATCACATGCCCCAAGTATAACATCTCTTGCATGCCGAACTCACACTTGGATAATGATGAAGTTCTAGTATTTGATGTGATCGATTACTTTGGATGGAGAAGTAAGATGAAAGCTTACTTGAAGAGATTCGGTGTTTGGGAAATTGTGGTTAATCCACCTGTCCAGCCTAGCAAGAAGACAAAGACAA
This sequence comes from Pseudotsuga menziesii, assembly GCA_001517045.1. Classification (NCBI taxonomy): domain Eukaryota; kingdom Viridiplantae; phylum Streptophyta; class Pinopsida; order Pinales; family Pinaceae; genus Pseudotsuga; species Pseudotsuga menziesii. The sequence goes on from LPNX011198440.1 coordinate 37,813, forward strand.
CAGTTGTGGGAAATGATTTTGTGCTCTGAATTTTCGGGATTGAGGTAAATTCATCATTGAGGCAGCAAGGAGCAGTTGACTGTGGAAAAGGAGCAGACTGAAATTTTCGGCAGCAACATTCTTCTTTTTGTCTTTTTCTTGGGTTTTACAGTGTGACCAGCAGCAACACCTTTTTTTTGTAGCAGCAGACTGAGGAGCAGTCCCAAATTGCAGAGTATGTGCAGCAGTAGAGTAAAGGAGCAACAGACAGTGAGTGTGGATTTGTGGAGTGGATTGGAGCTCTGAAATTTTCATGTATAGCAGGTTCACTGAGGCAGCTACTAAGGAAATTCGGCCCTGTGGAAAGGCTGAAATTTTCCAAGGTCAAATTATTTTTTTGGGACTATTTTCTTTGGAAAAACATGCTAGAAGATGAGGCCTAGAAAGACTATTTTTGGGGTTGTCTTTAAACAGAAAATGAGATAAAAAATAGGCCGAGTTTTTGGATTGTAATATGTCTGAAATAAGCAAGGAAGTAACCAGTCCACCAAGGCAGCTCCAGAGGTGAAGGTGTTGCCCGCTGATGTGCACACCATCAATAGAAATCTTTCGAAAGTTGTTTCCCGAGGGGGAAAGGTGCGGCCTTGGGGGCAAGCAAAGAGTCAGGTGCTGTCACCTGATCCCGACTCCTTCGTTTAGGAAAACTCCTAACGAAGCCAAGGGGGGTAGTCCCTACAAAGAATTTCTAAGGCTCTTGTGTTTTAAGATATTTTTAGGTGTATGATGTGGATGGGTGTTTTTTAGGCGTTTTTTGGAAGAGACTTGCAATAAAAGAACCAAGTAAGTACTTGCAATAGAATTAATGATACACAACCATTTGACAATTTACAATTTCAAAGTAAAGCATCCATGATACGAAAATAGATTAAAAAAAATGCTTTAGATAGATAATAAACAAATGATAAGACCAGTGCCAGATGGAGTGCTTGAGATCGTTTTGCAAGTGTTCTTGGTGAATTTTGTTGTAAATTCTAAAGGTGAAGTTGATTATTAAACGAGAAGGGGATCTCCAAGATATACCTTTCGGTATTGGAGATATGTTCGTATTCTTAGAAGAGTGGCTCCACACAGGAAAATGTGGGCTAGATGGAGTCGTGGGGGGGTGTTTAACACTACACCAACAAGGATGTAGCCTAACGGGACCCCACGATCGCTTTTTAGTAGTTCCCGCTTTCCTTGAAGACTTTGTCCACTACTTCTTAGATTCGTTACGTCAGATTTCCATAATGTTTGAGGGTTGTGAGTTTTATTAATGTGACTTGATTACTTAGATGTGAGGATTTAGTAAGTGCACAGTACCGCTTTTGATATCCCCAAGTGTCAGACTAAGCCGCGAGGGGTAGAGCATACACGGTAAAGGCAAAATGTTTGTTCTGATTTTATTAATTGTGAACAAGAACCATTGTAACAACCCTCCGACAGAGAGCAATCTTGATCCGCCTTATGGCGAGATTCAAGAGATTTTATGTTCTTTTTTCTTTTAACAATTTATATAAAAACAAAAAAACTAATCTAAGACAAAAACACAAAACCTCTCCTATAGAGAGTGCTCTTGATCCACTTTTCAGTGAGATTTAAGAGACTTTGGGTTCTTTTCTTTTTTAACAATTTATATGAAATAAGAAAGCTTTAAAAATGATGAAGCAAAACTATACTAGAAAAACTTTTATAAAAGCAATAACGCTAACTTTTCCTATTCTACTATAAGAAATTATTATGCAGGTATAAAGCAAAGAAAATGGACAATGGATGATACAGGCTTCCCCCAAATGGGGGAAGTGGGGTGTGGGAGCCTTTATCCCACTTGCTCTTTATTAATTTGTTACAATGCTTTGATGTTTTTTGTCTTTTCTTAAAAGCACAATATGAGAAAAGGGAATGAAAGAAGAGGGAAGTGTTTTTTGTCTTTTTTGCTCTTTGTTCGCTAGCCTTTGGGCTTTCTTGATTCTCCTGAAAATAAGAGCTTTGAACACTAACTTGTTAAGAGTTAATCAAAAATAAAATAACTAAAATAACCAACAAAGATCTAAAACTAAGCTCTAAAAGAAACTAAGTTTTTAAAAAGAGAACTAGGAGTAAAATAGAAGATGAAAGAGAAGAAATAAAACCAAGTGAGAAGCTACGAATCGAGAGAGAGAGGATGAAAGAAGGTCATAAAGAAGAGCAAAAAGAGGGCTGCAAAAGAGGGTAGGAAAAGAGGAGAGCAAGAGAGAAAGGAGCAGAAAAAAGGAGGAAGAAGAGAGTAGCGAAAAGAAGGAAGAAGGTTTGAAGAAAAAAGGGAAGCTTGAAATCCAAACCTTGCCTAACCAATTTTAAGAATTTAAAATTTTACTTCAAAGGTGAATAAGAGAAGTAGAACCACTTAGATCTCGAATCTTCGAAGCAATGTTGGATCTCTCTTGGGAAACAGCTGTTGAACTTTGTACTTGGCTCCAAGAAAAGATGCAAACTAGCTCAACCTTTTACTCGGTAGAATGAAGTGATCTGCAAACAAAGAATTCACACTTGCCAAAAAGGGGATTAGATCATGTACCATTTACTAATTGAAATCAAAAGCAACATGAAATATAACTGAATAAGACAATGCTCTTTTAGATCTCTAAGAATAAATCAGTAAATAAATAACTTGAAACTACAAATATCTATTCTTATGTGCTTATAAAATCCTTCTAAAGCATTGATTAACAACTCCAAATTGACAAAGCAAGAGAAATTTTTTAAATTATATCACCTCATCCATCAAGCACATGCATCCAAAAAACCACACCACATGAGCCTCCAAAGCCTTTCTTTATTCAAATGGTTGCATGAAAGCAACAAGCATTACAAAAAGTTTCACCAGAGGTTCTTTGCAGAAATTATCCACCTTGAAGAGGGAGAAGAGACCTCTTATTTATACAAAAAGAAGAGAGCTAATGAAACCCTAGCGAATTTCCTCAAGGAGGGGCGCAACCACCAACTGACTGGAGTCTGACTGCCTTGATCTGAGGATGAACTGGACCTTGGTGGTTGTGATTGGGGTGAGGTGGCCTCCACCTAGGAAAGGCGCCCACCCTATCACTTTGGAATCATCACTCAACCAATAAAAATGTGCCAAGGAGGGAATTCGCCCAAGTTAGCTGAGGGAGGCACAAATCCCAAGGCTCAGTTGTCTGCTGTGCTCCGATACTGACTCAGATCAGGTGGGTGATGATTGGAATCATAGTTACATATATCGTGTCAGCGAATATATCGCCAGGGGTCCAGAATGAAACTTATCGGCAGCAACAACAAAAAATATCGACAAATGTCGTAAAGCATTAAAAGAATACAAAAATAAACATTTTTTTTCAATTTTTTTAACATCTAAAGCAACAACAACATCAAATAAACACATTTCCACATAAATATTAAAATACAACTCATATATAAGATGCATAATATGTCAAATGGTGGATCATGATTAAATATCGACTATAAACTGAAAATACTGAAATGTGTTCTTGATGGAATGATAGAAAATCACATCAAATGATCAAAATAAATGTCTCTCAAGAGATGAATCATCATGACTCATGAGGCATGTAGATAGTGTATAGAGTCTAGACATAGGACACCAACATAGTATGATAGTACAATGATAAATAATAGGAATCGAGTCATAGACTCTCTGAGGATGACCCTTTAATCAATCTACCCCTTTTACGAGTAAAGGGCACCACTCTTCCTCTAGAAGCAATAGGTGGCCGTGGAGGTGGTCTAGATGAGCTTGGGGTGGAACTAGAACCTCCAATTGCTCGAGTAGATAATGTGGATGAGGGGGAGGCGAATGTGAGCTGTCTCCTCCCAGTCCCAACTGTATGACTCTGTGGAGGTGGTGGCATTGGAATTGGTCGGCGTTGCACTTGAATATCAACCTCCTCCTCAATTTCCTCATAGTCATCCTTTGGAAGTGGAACATCAACATCCGCCTCTGCCCCCTCCTCCAATAGATCTGCATCATCCTCCTCCTCTTCCTCCAACCATTCAGGTGCCTCGTCCATCACAGGATCCTCCGTTTCCATCCAACCTTTGCTGGTAGTGTCAATGTCATCCAATGAAATGGCATCTGAATTGGGTACTTTCTCAATTTGTTTCACCTACAACCTTAGATTGTAGTAGACATAAACCATGTCATTAAGGCGCTTAGAAAGTAACCTGCATTAGTATGAGATCCATAGTTAGGGGGTGATAAATGATGATAAATTCAAATTCAAAATTGTAATAAATTGTATTTAAAATTAATAAACTTATAAAGAAGCAATGATTATAAATTTAATTTTTCATTGTTTAAACTTTAACATTTCTAAATTCTAAACTTTTGCGCTTCTTGGAGTGTATCTTCTCAAAGACACTCCAATTGTGCTCACACCCTGATGAGCTGCAAGTTTGACTTAGCACTCTAATGGCAAGTTTTTGCAACTTTGGGACTCTGCGACCATAATTAGTCCACCACACAGCTACAAAGAAAACAAGGAAGGAAAGACAAATTACAAATTACAATGTAAAAATTTTACCAAGTAAAAAAAATAGAAACGAAAGAGTAAATAATTAAGAATCTAAGAGATCAAAATTTGAAAGTTTTAAACAAATTGTACCTGGCATCCTTGTGGTTCTATCTTGGACAACCATGTCATAGCCAAAAGTGCCACCTGACATCCTATAGATCTCCATCTGTCTAGAAATCTCTGTGCGCTCAGAGGGAGTTAACACCATCCTTGAACACACTGGAGAAAGCCATCCATGACCTCAGCATCAAACTGAAATCCACATGCATAAGAGAAAGCAGGGTTGAGGTAGAGCCTTGCTGCATGAATGGGACGATGGAGAGTATTATTCCATCGTTCATCAATCACACTCCATAGTTCAACTCGTCTTGTGAGTCCCACCTCACCCTTGTCCTCACAGTAGCGATGGATAGCTTCCTTGGCCTTATCCATGGCCTCATACAAGTAGCCCATTGCGGGCATTTCACCATCAACCAAACGAAGAACCTTTACCAAAGGTTCACTGATGGCACATACCTCGTCAAATCTTGCCCAAAAAGTCAAATCAAATTGCACCATTCGAGCAATGGCTTGCCCATCTTGTTTGGTGCTATAGACACAAGAAGCCCACTCATCAGAAAGAAACATCCGCTACAACTCCATCATAACCTTATGCATAAACTGAAGAGAAATGAAGGAAGTGGCGAATCGTGTGATTGCAGGTCGCATCAACTCCTTGTTCCTCGTGAAGCGTCTCATGAGTGAAAGAACATATGTATGATTGTATATATATTTTGTCACTATCCGATCTGAATCAATGACTTCCTTGATCCAAGGAAGTTTTCCCATGTCCTCTAGCATCAAATCAATGCAATGGGCGGCACAAGGAGTCCAATACAAGCTTGCATACCTCTCCATAAGCATCCTCTCAGTAGCAACACAATTGGCAGCGTTGTCCGTAATGACTTGGACAACATATTGTGGACCTATCTCTTGGATAAAGTTATCCAACAAATCACACAATAAGTGTGCATCTTTAACATAGGGAGATGCATCGACAGATTTGATAAAAATTGCCCCCCTGGGACAATTAACCAAGAAATTGATAATGGATCTGCCCTTCCCATCAGTCCATCCATCTGACATAACACTGTAACCAGTGGCCTCCCATGACTGTTTGAGCTCATCTAATCTCTAGGTGCAATCAACCTTATCCTCATCAAGGAGTCTTCCTCTCAAATCATTATAGGAAGGCCCCCTATAATCTGGACCAACAATATCAGCAGCTTGAAACATGGCATGATAGTAGGGGTTGTTTTTGGCGATGTTGAAAGGAACGTCACCCCATAGAAAACATTTTGTCACAACTCTATCTGCCTCTTCCTTCTCCCTTTATTTGAGCATGGTTCGAACAGAAGGTTGCCTCGATGCCACGAAAGGTGAGGTTGAAGAAGGCATAGTGGGATGTGGGGGTCGTGTAGATGAGGAGAAGGAATGCATGTCACTTGCAGCTCCCATGGTTCGTGATTGTGTTCTAGATGCAAGTTCATTTCTGAATTCCTCCTTCTCGTCCCTCTTCTTAGCCATGTCAAGAAGGGTTTGGTTTGCAATACACATCACTTCTGGGGTAACAACAGGACAAACATCCACTTCATGCCCAACAACTTTGGCAAGGTGGTATTCAAAGCGGCTAATTCCACCACAAATATCCTTCCCACATAGTTTGCAATTCAACCTTTGTCGATTATTAGGGTCAATTGGTTGCCCATACTCCCACATTGGATCCAATGGCTTTGGCATTGTGTCACTATTTAGTTGAAAGTTGAAACTTGAAGTGGATAATGGAGATGAAACCTATGCCACAACAAAAGACAAAAATGAATAAATTTTAAAATGTTTAATGGATGTTTGAACTTTGGATCTTTAAAATGTTGAAAACATTGAAATTATGAAAACATTCAAAGGAATGTAGGGTGGCCTACCTAAAAGGCTAAAACCCTATGATTGTAATGGCAAATCTACACCCTACACTAAATCTACATTAACCAACAAATCTCAAGCAAAAAGGAAAAGAATGAAATAATACATACCAAAATAGATTTAGTAGATGGAACCCCACTTCACAACAATCTTCAATGGCAATGGAAAGATCATTTTCCCCCTTGCTCTCTCATAGAAAATCGCCCAAAACCAAAGTGGACCACTTCCTCAACGCTGCCAAGTGCAAATGAACCCAAAAAATGCGTCCACGGCCTTTTTATGGCAAAAAATCGGGTTTTTTTTTAGCAGGCCGACATATACTATCGACTCGCGATATTTACCCAAAATATCGTGATTTTTGAATGTGTCGTGACATTTTAAAATGTCGGCAAATATTGTGATTTTTTTGCGGCGATATATCGCTGACCCTTTCAACTCACGATATCGCCGATATATGTAACTATGATTGGAATCTTCCCAGATGCTCTTTTCCATGTCATTTAGCTCTTTACTTTATTCAATTTGGATTATTTTGGAGATTTTTTGATTTATCTCCATTTTTTATTTCTCTGATTATTTTAATTAAATATTCCTTATTTATTAATTTTGATAAAATATTCAATTAAGTGCAAAATATTCATCAAAAACTTAGGATAAGTGGGTCTAGGGGTTAAATGAGTGACTTGGCTTAGAAAACGAGCACCTATTTGTCAAAATCCACCCCCAAACGACTTAATTATTACATTTTGAAAAATTTCAATTAAACCATAGGAAAAATGGCTTAATTAATTGAAAAATTTAATTATTTAAAAAATAAAAAATAAAAACTCGAGGACGTCCACTAAATTTTGTTTCGGACAATGTTTTAACACACCTCGGGATCTAGGAAATGACCATAGGACATACCAATAGTGTATAGTAGGTTCATATTTTACAGTTGGACTTTAATAACCCCCCAAGGCCTAACCACCAAATTTGGGCATTCTAGCTTTTGGAGGTAGCAAGAGAAAAGCTCTTCGATTATTACTTGGCTAAAGGCAAAGAATAATCGACAAGGGAAAAAACTCCTTGGAATACCTTATTTGATTGTTAAGTCTTAGGGAACTGAGCCACTCAAGACCCCCCCTCTTAGCACACTTTATTACAAACCCCATGGGGTATGGTCATTTCGACAAAAGAAATAAAAGGCTAGCCAAAATTGGCTAAGTCTAGAACAAACTGAACTTCTGAACTCTGGAAACGAACATGCATCATGTTCAATAACTGGGGGCTCAATAGAAAGTTCAACTATTGTACAAAATAGTTGGTAACAGAAGGCATCATTTGAGACATTCAAGTTGAAGTCATGTTCAAGCATCTTGCTTCAATCTTTGATGACAAAAGAAGCCCTTTACAGTGATATGCTAGACTTGTTGCAGTTAGTTGATTGAGATGACTTGTGGCAACAATAATAGTTGATTGATGGGACCGACCTGACTTGAAGATGATATAACTGTAATATGGAAGGGTTTGCTGTGGACATGGTGATGGAGCAGCTGTTGACTTAAACTGGTCTGTGACTAAGTTATAAATAACTCCTTGTGTATGAGCAGACCTTAATGACACCAGATGATGTTGAAGACATAAGCAACAATGATTCTTGAGGAGACTTGAAGACTTGATGGTCTTAAAGAGCAGCTTGACAATGACATGATAATGGACATGGTCTTGGCATAATAGTACAGTAAAGATTGATGACACCTACTGCAGGATGACATGATAGAGTGACTGGAGTGGACAAGATTGAAGAACAGATAATTGATTGATAACTAAATGAGGATTTGACAAGCGGCAGATGATATGTGATGCGACAAGTATCTATATGTAATACAAGCTAGGTCTTGTACTATTTTTCTTAGTTGGATCTGAGAAAAAGACCAAGCTGAGTCTTGGAATAGAAGTTGGTGCTTCTAATTCTGTTGAAGCTGATAGACCCCATGGTTGTCGTCGTTTGAATCTAATAAAGTAAAGTTTACAAGTTCATCTTATGAAGTGTTTTGTGTTGTCTATGTAATTGTTTGATGTTGATGTACTTATGATGATCTTTGTTTAAGTAGTTGAAGAAAGTTGAAATTGTAAAAGTGTTGTCCCACTGATTCACCTCCCCTCTTAGTGTGCCATTGTGTCTAGCAAATGTGAAACACTCCCTTTATCTTGCTGCATTCATTGTGTTTATTGAAGGATATTTGTTGCTTCAATGTCCGAGTTCGGGCTGTTCACTCTATTTTTAGCATTTCCCTTGCCAAGGTTGAAGGTTAAGTGTGGCACGTTTAGGCCCCCTTGATCTTGTGGTAAAATCACACTTGGAGAATGATGTATTATTGTTTGTTCCTTCAATAAAGAAGGCTTCCTACTTTTGTTTACTTCATTTATGGTTTCATATGTGGTTGTCCTTTAATTATTCATGGTTGCATGTTCTTGTACTTGGCTATTTTTGACTTTTTGTACTTGTGACATTTCTTTTGTACTTGCTGTGATGAGCATCTTTGAATGGCCCTCTTTTATTTTTTTGGGTATTGAAGTAGATCTACATGGTTAGCTAGAGCATGCTCATAACAACCAAAATTTGTCTCTCTCCATACTATTCAAACCCTATTGATTGATGCTCTTGAGTCTTGACTCCATCACCCCATTTGGATAGGCATTGGTTTTGGCAATTCACCATTACTTAAAGTCTAGAGAATATCATAAACTTTTTTTCTAGGGTTCTCCCTGTTGCCACCTAATACACACCTCCAAACGAACTTTGACATTGTTAGATTAGTCCTTGGGATGTGTGTTAGGATTAGTCCTAGCACAACTATTAATTGCTCTCAAATAGAATTTGATGCTTAAAAGGAAAATCTCGAGGTCTTTCGAAAATTACCATCAAGAGACACTATGGATCTGCTCAAGAAACTCAATCTCAAAAAGACAAGTTCACAAGATGAGCTAGAAGACAAAAATGATGAAATTGAAAGACTAAAGATTAATCTTATCATGGTTGTCATTGATGACAAACCATTAATGACAAAGAAGTGACAAAGGTTGATGACATGGAAAGGAGGACATGGTAGTTTGGGCATTGGAACACTAGGTGGTACAAATGACCCATTCTATGGTCATTTGTTCCAAGATGTTATGACTTGATGGGGTCATGGTGATTCTTGTTGATGATGCCCTCATACTCTTATATGTAGGCTTGAGGTGGTGATAACCTTGTTGAAGGATCCCCTTGCTTGATTGGTGATGCTCTTGAAGAATTCCATCGAAGCCATTGCTCGGAGACTTCAAGCCCACACACAATTTGGTCCTTGAGCTTATGAGTTCGCTCTTGATGCCCTTGAAAGAGGTTGGCTTCTATAATGAAGTTCTTGACACTCTTGTGCTATGATGAAGCCCAATGTGTTGGTATTGAAGTCCCACATATACGGTGACATGGAGCCTTGACGAGTTGCTTTTGTTATTTGAAGGACTTGGTCATGGAGACCTTGGTTGCTTACTTACATGATCCTTGAAGCCTAGAAATAGAAGCCCATGATAAAATTGTTGAAGCCTACAAGTGTTGTGGTCTTTGGCACCCCTATGTGTAGGGTCTTTGACGTCCTGTACAAATTGAAGAGTTTAAGAATGTAGGACCATGTATTTGCAAATAAGCCCCTCATAAGATGATATCCCTCGTCATGCTGTTTCCAACTGTAGGTGGCACGTCATGTGGTTCCCAACGGTTGAAGAAATATGAATTTTTTAAGTTGAAGTATTTATACCCTTCTTGTGAAGTCGGCCCAGTTGTTAAGTAAAAAACTTATTTTCAAAGAAAATTTATCCATTGTAAGGTTGACCCAAATAAAAAAATTCATATACCACTATGAATACCACGAGTTTGATTCGTTTGTTGGATAAGCTCTTGAAGAAGAGAGCTCTGATTTTCGGACAAGTTACTGAGGCAGCCGCAATAAAGTAGGAAATTCTCTGAAATTCATGTACAACAGTCCATTGAGGCAGCCACAGTCAAGAAGCAGGTGTTTATGAAGTTTCTCTCTCTGAAATTCGGGTACACAGTGAGGCAGCCAGAGTAAAGGAGGATAAAAGTCTGATCAGTTAATGAGGAAAGTAAGCAAGCCGCTGTAAACTAACTTCAAGTCTGAAAATACCTTTCTGAAATTCGGTTGAAGAGATTCGTGTAGCAAGGAGCAGTGAAGTGGAGCTTGCATTTGAACCTTATTTCGAGTTATTACAACAGTGATTTGGTTGATCTCTTAAGCCATCCGAACACCAGTTATGATGATGACCTTCAACAGATTGAATTAATTACAGATGCGAATTTGACAGTGATTGCAGCAGTAGCAGCACTCTGATATGTGACAAAAAAATGACTGAGATATCTAAGTGGATGTGATAGAATTTAGTTGAGCAGAAGTTGGTTATGTTTTTGAAGTCAATTGATTGGTTGAAAGGAAGCCTTGACTAAGCCTTTAGAGAATTAGTTCTAGATCATATTAGGTTGACTCAGGTTGACTGAGTTTGAAGACAATCATATCAAATATTAACTTGACAGTGATATCGCAAAGCAGTGACATGGTTGTGACAACTACAAAACAGTGGCATAGATTGCTTTGACAGTAACAGAGATGTTCTTGACTGTGATAGGCAGAATGACTTGTCAGTGACAACTTTGACATACTATGATTGATTGACTTGGACAGTTGACATTGATTTGCAAAGTTGATAGTGAGCAGTGACACATTTGACATGAACAAACCTATGACATGGGCATGAGCAGAATCCTGTGGTGATTTGGCATGTGAATTTGGCAGATCGTGGCATGTGAGAAGACCTTAGATGATTGGCATGAGCAGTGTGTGGACAAACTTTAGATTGCTTTGATCTAACAATGATATGACGCAACAGAATGTTAACTTAATAGTGATAGCAGTTGATTTGACAAAGGCAACAAGTGTGATGTGATAGTGATTTAGTTGTTTCCTAATACAAGCTGGGCCTTGCACCTCTTCTTAGTTGGAGCTAAGAAAACTAGGCTGGGCCTTGGAATAGGAGTTGGTGCTATTTAGTCAGTTAGTGCTGATGTAATCGAGAAGATTGAAGTCTTCCATTGTACTTCATATGAAAAGATAAAAAAAAGTTTACCATACTTGTATGGTGATGTGTCTCTTGTTATGATCTATGTTGATGACATGCTTATCTAGTCATATGACAATTGCTGATTAGTTGATAGATGATTATGCACTAGGTAGCGTTAAGCTGATGATGAACTATGTCTAAGTTTTGATAAGTGAAAATTGCTAGAAGTGGGAGCACACTGATTCACCCCCCCTTTCAGTGTGGCATTGTGTCCAATAGGGTAAACCCAACTTCCATTGCAAGCAATGGGTGGCAACGAATAGTAAATTAAACAATGAAATAAATGGTCAATCTAGCCACATAATCCTCTTTCGAAAGGAAGAGATGGGGTAGAACAAGAGAACCAAAATCCTGAAAATTAAACTAAGTATCAAACTCTTAGCCCCTCTTCACTTGCGATGCAAGGATGGGCAAGCCCAACCTCCTTTGCATGCAATGGATGACTTAAAATTTGAAGTAAATACAACTTTGCTTGAAATAAAAAAAAGGAACTAGGCACAAGAGTCTCTCTTAGCCTTTACAAAGAGAACAAATTTTAGCAAATAATTAGAGAGTATGGAAGTAAAAAGAGTGGTTTTGGCCCCTTTGGCCAAGAAGCTTGGAAGTGGTTTTGACATGGAAATTTCTGCCCTTTTTTCTAGCCAAATTTTTGTAGAACCTCCTCTTCTAATGTGAAAAACTTGCACCAAACAACAAACAAATAATCTACAAAAATGCTGGAAATTAGTTTTAAAACACTTGAAACTTTTGCATGTAAAAATATGCAACTTATGGATAAAAATCAGCAATAAATAAAGCTGAAAATGACTGTTAAGAGAGAAATAAAGCTTAAATATGCAATAAAAAGAAGGTTAGAAAATAAAAGTTGGAGCTGGGTTCTTCTTTGGTGTTGGAAAAATGGGGTATCCCACCTGGGAATCCCACTCTCCAAGCCTTGGTAACCTGCAACAAAATCTAGCTTCACAAATGCAAATGGGGGTGAGAAATCTAAACAAAGAAGTGAGGAATCACTAATTCAAACAAGAAACTCATGAACTTTTTACATGCTAAGTAGACAACTCACATAACATGTAATAGAAATATCAGAATATTATTCTCAAACAAAATAATTTGCTTGAGATCCACAAATGCTTTGAAATACTAAATTGCACAATGATACCTCATCCAAGAGCCAAGAACACCAATCTCCTCCAAAAATTTCTTCCCATTAATCAAAACAACAATGACTCACTTCTCTTTGAGCAAAATGAGAGCAAGGGAGCACGAGAAGAGAATGAGAGTAGCAAATGGTAACCCAAAAGAGGAGGAAAGGGCTTCATTTTATAGGGGAGTGAGAGGGAGGCCCCTTGCATGCATTCCACTTGTCACTTGGAGAAAAGTGGGGTCCATGAAGGGGGGCGCACTTCCTAGAGGGGGCGCCTCTTTGGGTTAGAAAACCAAATAATGGGGAGGGGAAGACCCCTTTCCCATGCTTTATAATCCAATGGTAGACCAGGGGGGGGTGTCATGAAGGTGGGACCCCTCCCTTTGTCTTATTTCAATTTTTCTCAATTCCCATGGTGAGAGAGGGCGCCCCTCTTAGGGAGGAAACTTCATACTCATAAACCTTTACATGGGGGGACCCTTTTATGTCTTTGACATTAGTCTAGGTACATAATATGACTTTAAGAAACTTAATTTCCCCTTTCCAAGTGACTTTAGACACTTTACAAAAATTTGTCATTTTTAATTTTAGGCAATTTTTCTTGTTTTTTTGATTGACTTGGACAAATAGTGGTCTAGACTCAAAATGATCCACTATTATGACTCCAAACTTGGTCCAAGGGTGTAGGGGGTCTCATGCCCATGATTTTTGAGTACCCATACCTCATGTGTCAAGGTAATGCTTTGCAAGTTGAAGCATGAATGGTGTGTGATGTACTACTAACCATGGTCTTAGAGATGGATAAGCTATTAAGTCTCCTCTAGAGACTGACCACCTCTAGAGTGAATTACTTTAGCATATGACCACTTTGAACGATAGTAGAACAAGATGATCACATTTTGGAAAAATCTCCTTGGTATATTTGATATGCTAAATAAATTAAAGTTGGCACAAGTGGACCATGCAGATAAGACAAGAGAATAAAGATAAGTGATGATAAAGACTTTAGTTAAATAAGAGAGAACTCGAATTGTTCACTTCAATGATATTAACAAAGAAAACTTAAGTTTATTAAAAGAGAACTCGAATTGTTCACTTCAGTGATGTTAACAATGACTTCAGTTAAATGAGTTAATGATCTAGATGGGTATAGGTGGCCACCCACCTATTCCATTGGCTTAAAACAATTTTTCATTTTGGCAATTTTCTTGTAATTTTCTATGGTTTTTTTGGTCCCAAACTTTCGGGGCCATTTTGAGGCCCTAAATGACGTTTTTTGGCGATTCGTGGGGCCATATGGTTGCCAACAACAATCATTAGGCCCCAATTGAAAGTTGTAAAGCTCAGATAGACCTTTCCAACGGGCTATCAAGCGCCCCAAACGAAGATCGTATGCAAAAGTTATGACCTCGAGAAGTTAACTATTCAACTAACCACCTTGGGGCAACAAACTTTATGACGATTCATCTCCTAGGGTTAGGTTTAGATTTTTCTGCTTCTCCAAGGCTTTATGATAAAAGGCCCTTCGGCCTCCTTTTGTATTCAGCTTGTCATGAGTGAGCGTAGCCGCCACATCTCTCCTCAGAGATACAACTACCACCATTCTAGCTGTCTTTGTTTTACAGTTTGTTATGTTTCATTCATTGAATAGAATCTGAGTTTACTGTATCACTGTGTTTATTGCCATATATCTGTGTATGTGAATCTATATATGCTCTTTCATTTCGTTCTCACATAAATCTGGATCAGTTAACTGAGTGTTAACAAAGAAGATCTAATTAACTAAGTGTTTGCATGATGACACTTGAGTTAAACTAAAAGACGACACGTGAGTTATGACACTTGCATGATGACACTTGAGTTAAATTAAAAGATGACACTTGAGTTAGCATCCTAACTAAGTGGTCTAGCATTCAGTTGAAGGGCGAGTTCGTCATGAAGTCAAAGATATAAGCTGAGCATGAGAAGGATTGCGCACTTGTTATGCAGGATTTGATGAAATCAATGTGCAGAGCTGTAATATTCCCAAAAGTGACATGCACGCAAACCCTAAAAGTGACATGCATGCAAACCCTAAAAGTGAGATGCATGCGAACCCTAAAAATGACATGCATGCCATCCCAGCATTATTATAATGATGCATGCACTATTTAAGTCTCCCTCTGCATGCATGCAAGTCAACGGCAAATTAGAAGATAAAGTGACATGCATGCAAGTCAACGGCAAATTAGAAGATAAAGTGACCTAATTAGGTCAAAAGATTAGGGTTTTGCGCAGTTGAACTTTATAAATAGAGGAGAAAGTAAGAGGAGACTTCACTTTTGATTATTATTATTTTGGGAGCTCTTGGATAGCAGCACAGCGTGCAGCACGGCAGTTGGGGTTGGAGATGGAGTCTTCAGCTAACAGGATTTCGGCAGTGAAACATCTGTGCTAGTCTTATTCCGGGTAAGCCATACAGGTTCACCACTTGTTCTTCATTCATTCATCAGTTATCTAGTACATGGTATAGATCGTTGCAGGGACACGAGTGCAGCCGTAAGAGGGGGTTTTCAGCCAGAAAGCCCTAATCAGCTGTTGGGACTTCAGATCTCAGTTTCCTTCCGAAACTCAGGCATCATTCTCATTATCAGCGAGAATATTAGTGGTAAGTGTTAATTTCTCTCTGCAAACCTCTAACCCTAATTCAACTATATTTTAGGGCATTTTTGCATGGCGAGTTTGCATGCATAGTTATTTTGCAAATTTGTATGAGGTTGAGTGTGCGAGTCAGCACTATCATAGAACATTAGAGAATATCAGTATTTGGGATATTTCAGTGGTATCAGAGCATAATCTTGGCCAGCTGTGGGCACATAGCAATTGAATAAAAGTGCATGTTGATACATGCGTGTACATGCAAGTGCATGTCAGAACAAAGTTTTTCCTTTGCCAGCTTGTGAGAACATGAAGCCAATGAAAAGGGTCTCGACTGGAAATTGGCAGAGGTTAGCAGTACTTCAACACTTGCCTCGATATCAGGAGTATCTAGCCTTGGGTGATGATGTATGTGCAGCATTGTCCTTTCAAAATTATTACACCATCAAGTTCGGGATCCAGCCCAAGGATTTGGATGAGGATCTCCTTAAAGACATAGTTGGGGGAGGGAAGAAAGATGAGCATGAAGTACAGGTTGTTGGTGAGATTCATTTGGAGTCAAAAATACATGATGTGCAAGGTAATGAGCACAGCAGTCGAGACAGTGATAGTCATGATGAAAAAACAGATTACCAAATAGAAATATTTAAGGATTACAACAAATTTTCCATATTAGTGGAAGCAGAAACTCCTGAGGTGCTCAGTGCCAGAAGTTCAACAGACAATGAGGAGAGTAACACAGATTGGAAAGCGCATACTGCTGCAGCGTTTGAATCTTCTGAAGAAGATTCAACCTTAAAACAACTACAAATGAGCGCACATCCAGGAAGCTTGCCAGGTGATTATCATAACACTCTTGATGAGTTTGGAAAAAGTTTGACAGATTCCCATTTCCTTATTTCAGAAAACAAACCTCTTCATGAATCTAAATCAGCAAAGAATGATGCAAGACCATTGACATCCAGATCTTTTACAGAAAGAAAACCAACAAGTGAGAAATCACTTGAAGAGAGCAAACAGGAACCACTGCACTCATCTGCATCTCCTTCTAAAGAAGAAAAAGATATTGACGAGGTCTTTGCTACCAGAGAAGAATCACATAGATCTACAGAAACCATTGCATCACCTGAAGAAGTTGGTAACCTTTCTACTAGAGGCACTACAGAAGCAACAGAGGCAGTAGCATCCATACAAGGAGAGGCCAAAGGGTCAGAAATAACTCCAGCTATTGAGACAGCAACAGAGTTAGCTACCATAACTTCCAGTGCTGTAAAAGACAAGGAAACTATGGGAAAATATGCACAAAAGCCAAAAAGTACAAATGCTGATGAGCAACCATCAGTCTCTATTTCAGATTTAACCGAAAAAGGTGAGAGATCAGAAACAACTCCAGCTACAAGCCCAGCAATAGATATTGCTGCTAACCTTCCCACAACAGGCAGCAAAGAGAAAACAAAGTCAACCATAGAAACAGAAAAATGTTATGAAGAATCCCAAACAGATAAATATGCAGATGCAACAAAAGAGGAAGATGGGGCCAATGGCACAACAACCGAGGGTGTAAGATTTATTAAACTTGGATACAATGATATTCAGAATAGATATTCTCATGGAAAAAACAATTCTGATGAACAATGGGACATATCTCATATAAAAGTATGCAGAGAACCAGCCATGGTTCAAACCCCAAATGCAGCATTAGAAGTTGTTGAGAGTTTTCCAACAAAATACGATGCAATGCTAGCAGAACAAACTTTACCATTGGAAGTCTCGCATAT